>OZ014470.1:27296135-27362221 GCA_963965965.1 Trididemnum nubilum
ATTACTTTTTTCATCAACTTGCCCATCGTGCAAGTGATATCAAATGTTTACTTGCCCGAGCAGGGTTCAAAATTAACATTTGCCCGAAGCAAGCTAAAATCGCCTCAAGCAAGTTATTTTTCGGCTTAACTTGCCCAACGGGCAAGCTAACAAAATATAGCATGTAATGGAGTTGTACACCAGGCATTTCAAATTAAAAGTTTTTCCTGAGGTTCCTCTGGTGTTCTAGGCTAGCTTTGAGAAATCACACTGGTGCTACTCAAAAGACTAACTTTATTACTGACGTTTCGCTAGTTAGAAACAACTAGCTTCTTCAGAGCACTGCTATCAGTAGTGATGGCAAATCGCCATCAACTTCTGATAGCAAAAAACAGAAAAACGATCCCACACATTGCTGCAGTAGAATAACTAGCGAAAAAATTCAAAATAAGGCTTCGATAAAATTCATTGTTACGAAAGGCTACGTCATACAGATAATGTAAAGGTGCGTATAAAAATGAAAGAAAGCGGTTCTATGAAAATAATTTCTCCGAATTAACATTGCAGCAAAACGCGTTAGAACTAACACTAGGAAAGATTAAACCAGAAGAAATTCAACACTGGGAATTAAGCAACTTTCTGTAAACAGCAGGGAATGATAACCCATCATTTCTATTGAGTACTTGGGGCTTTTCGTTGATGTACCAACTTTCAGTGAAAAGACGCTTCGAGTAATCATGTTCCACTTTTAAAATTTTGACTTTAAACCAATCGATGATGTGATCATTTTCCATGGAATGCTGGCAAAGTGCTGATTTTTCGGGCCGTTGGAATTTTATTGCTCGTTGATGTTCCTTTATTCTAGATTTGAGGTCCCGTTTGGTTTGTCCGATGTAAACAAAAGGACAATTCTGACAGGGAACTTCGTAAACCAAGTTGGACTTTTCATTATGATTTATTTCATCTTTAAGGGAAGGGAGAAATCTGCCAATTGTCAAAAATGGTTTGAACGCCACTTGAACACCGGTTTCCAGAAGTATTCGCTTGATTTTGTCCGATACACCTTTGATGTAGGGTAGGGTTGTGAGTCCAGAAAAAGTTAATTGAGTACTAGCTGGCTTGTCGGTTTTACTTTTAGAAAAGGGATGGGTAAATCTAGCAGGGAAACCATTGAGGGTCAATGTTTTCTTGGTGAGATCAAAATGTGACTTGCGTTCAGATGGTTTTTGAATGTGGGAGTCGATTCGGTGATATAAGGTTCTAGCAACAGCTAACTTATGGTGCAAAGGGTGGTGGGAGTCGAATTGTAGATAACGGTCGGTGTGGGTGGGTTTCTGGTAAATTGTGGTCCAGAGTTTGCTATTAACAGTACGCTTGACATAAACATCTAAAAACGCTAACGAGTTATTATCCTCCAATTCCAGTGTGAATTTAACATTGGGGGAAATAGAATTAATATGATGGTGAAAATCATCAATTACTGACGATTTGATTACACAAAACACATCATCAACATAACGTAGCCAAATTCTAGGGGGTTCTCGAAAAGTAGTGAGGGCTTAACGCTCAATGTGTTCCATGAAAATATTAGCTACCACCGGTGAAATACAAGATCCCATTGGAGCACCAAAAATTTGCCGATACAAAGAGTCGTTAAAAGAAAAAACAGTGGAATAGAGACACAGTTCAACACATTTTATGACATCACTAACAGTTAAGTTTGTACGCTCATGCAACAAATTATCAGACATGAGCAAATTGGAAATAATCGACAAAGTTTCAGGCACGGAAATAGATGTAAACAAGCTTACAACATCGAAAGAAACAAGACACTCATCACTTAAACACTGGAAATTATTGATTAACCGCACAAATTGACTAGAATTTTGAACAGTATATTCCAAAGAAAGCAAAGGAGAAAGAATACCAACTAAAAATTTCGCTAAACAATAAGTAGGAGCACCAATAAAAGATACAATAGGCCTAAGCGGAACATCACTTTTATGAATTTTCGGTAAACCATAAAACTTGGGAGTAACAGCTTTGTCACATTTTAATTGATGATATACGGGAGTTGTGATTTTATTCTCTTTAGCAAAACCATACACTAATTTATTTACTTTTTTCTCTGTAATCTCAATCGACTTGTCGCCAACAGGTAAAATTTGATAAACATTACGGTCGTTCAGCAAATGCATAATTTTGTCATCATAGTCCTTTTTGTCCATAATCACTGTACAATTGCCTTTGTCTGCTCTCATGATTCTGATGGTATGATCAGACAAAGGCAGACATGAGAGCAGACAAAGGCAATTGTACATGAGAATCATGAGAGCAGACAAAGGCAATTGTACAGTGATTATGGACAAAAAGGACTATGATGACAAAATTATGCATTTGCTGAACGACCGTAATGTTTATCAAATTTTACCTGTTGGCGACAAGTCGATTGAGATTACAGAGAAAAAAGTAAATAAATTAGTGTATGGTTTTGCTAAAGAGAATAAAATCACAACTCCCGTATATCATCAATTAAAATGTGACAAAGCTGTTACTCCCAAGTTTTATGGTTTACCGAAAATTCATAAAAGTGATGTTCTGCTTAGGCCTATTGTATCTTTTATTGGTGCTCCTACTTATTGTTTAGCGAAATTTTTAGTTGGTATTCTTTCTCCTTTGCTTTCTTTGGAATATACTGTTCAAAATTCTAGTCAATTTGTGCGGTTAATCAATAATTTCCAGTGTTTAAGTGATGAGTGTCTTGTTTCTTTCGATGTTGTAAGCTTGTTTACATCTATTTCCGTGCCTGAAACTTTGTCGATTATTTCCAATTTGCTCATGTCTGATAATTTGTTGCATGAGCGTACAAACTTAACAGCTAGTGATGTCATAAAATGTGTTGAACTGTGTCTCTATTCCACTGTTTTTTCTTTTAACGACTCTTTGTATCGGCAAATTTTTGGTGCTCCAATGGGATCTTGTATTTCACCGGTGGTAGCTAATATTTTCATGGAACACATTGAGTGTCAAGCCCTCACTACTTTTCGAGAACCCCCTAGAATTTGGCTACGTTATGTTGATGATGTGTTTTGTGTAATCAAATCGTCAGTAATTGATGATTTTCACCATCATATTAATTCTATTTCCCCCAATGTTAAATTCACACTGGAATTGGAGGATAATAACTCGTTAGCGTTTTTAGATGTTTATGTCAAGCGTACTGTTAATAGCAAACTCTGGACCACAATTTACCAGAAACCCACCCACACCGACCGTTATCTACAATTCGACTCCCACCACCCTTTACACCATAAGTTAGCTGTTGCTAGAACCTTATATCACCGAATCGACTCCCACATTCAAAAACCATCTGAACGCAAGTCACATTTTGATCTCACCAAGAAAACATTGACCCTCAATGGTTTCCCTGCTAGATTTACCCATCCCTTTTCTAAAAGTAAAACCGACAAGCCAGCTAGTACTCAATTAACTTTTTCTGGACTCACAACCCTACCCTACATCAAAGGTGTATCGGACAAAATCAAGCGAATACTTCTGGAAACCGGTGTTCAAGTGGCGTTCAAACCATTTTTGACAATTGGCAGATTTCTCCCTTCCCTTAAAGATGAAATAAATCATAATGAAAAGTCCAACTTGGTTTACGAAGTTCCCTGTCAGAATTGTCCTTTTGTTTACATCGGACAAACCAAACGGGACCTCAAATCTAGAATAAAGGAACATCAACGAGCAATAAAATTCCAACGGCCCGAAAAATCAGCACTTTGCCAGCATTCCATGGAAAATGATCACATCATCGATTGGTCTAAAGTCAAAATTTTAAAAGTGGAACATGATTACTCGAAGCGTCTTTTCACTGAAAGTTGGTACATCAACGAAAAGCCCCAAGTACTCAATGGAAATGATGGGTTATCATTCCCTGCTGTTTACAGAAAGTTGCTTAATTCCCAGTGTTGATTTTCTTCTGGTTTAATCTTTCCTAGTGTTAGTTCTAACGTGTTTTGCTGCAATGTTAATTCGGAGAAATTATTTTCATAGAACCGCTTTCTTTCATTTTTATACGTACCTTTACATTATCTGTATGACGTAGCCTTTCGTAACAATGAATTTTATCGGAGCCTTTGAATTTTTTCGCTAGTTATTCTACTGCAGCAATGTGTGGGATCGTTTTTCTGTTTTTTGCTATCAGAAGTTGATGGCGATTTGCCATCACTACTGATAGCAGTGCTCTGAAGAAGCTAGTTGTTTCTAACTAGCGAAACGTCAGTAATAAAGTTAGTCTTTTGAGTAGCACCAGTGTGATTTCTCAAAGCTAGCCTAGAACACCAGAGGAACCTCAGGAAAAACTTTTAATACTTTGATTGTGCATTTTATCCAAATGCAGGTTCTTAGCCGCTCCTACTCTCCATTTAGTTTTGAACCATCAGTGTAATCCTTGGCAGTGCTCTGGTTTAGAACGCTTTCAAATCTGATAGCATTTTTTTTGTCCATAATTTGACATTCAAAGTTTCTCTCAAATACCTTTGTTTTCTTTATTCGGTCAGCTGGCATTTGCAGTAGAGGTAAGAATTTCCTTGCCTCATTGCAATCATCAACATGGCTTTTTGTTTTCCCAAAGGAACCAATTGGGTTGACATGCCAGAGCCCACTAACAGTGATTCTGTATGACCCTCGCACTGCCTCAGCCAATAGAAATTCCTCAAGATGGGAGTTATGTTGAGCAAAATTTCTGGAGCACCAGTAGAGGTGCCAGGAAAAGCTGATGAAATCATCAGGCAAGCAAGTCTCTGCACCTTTGTGAGTTTCCTCACTAGATACTTTTTGTTGAGACCGCCAGCCCAGGACACACATGCATTCGACATGGTTGGCATATCACAGCTGTGTATATTCATTTCATCATAGATGGTGTTATTCCCCACGTTTTACCCACAATTTGTCTACATTGCATTAATGCTGTAGTTGCTTTGCGGGTAATTCGGGTAATATGAGGTTTCCAAGTTAGCTTGCTGTCTAGAGTAACACCCAACAGCCTTGCTTCCTTGGAAAGTTCAAGTTTTGTACCATTCATTGACAAGGAACCCAAGTCTGGATTCCGTTTGTGAGTGAACAGTACAATCTCGGTTTTCTTACAGATAAACTGTAGCTCTTGTTCCAAAGCACAATTTTCAGCAATATTTATTGCTTTTTGGGCCATCCCTCTGATCCAAAGCATATCAGCACCAGTGACCAACACTGCTAGATCATCGGCGTAGGCTTGAACATAAAAGCCTCGGCTACGTAACTCTAGCAACAGGCTGTTTAAGACACAGTTCCACAAAAAAGAGGACAGGATACCACCTTGTGGGTTCCTCTTCACTACTTCCCTTTTAACTTTATCACCACATAATTCTACTTGGACTGTGCGATGTCTTAGTAGAGTCTCTATCCATGAGGTGAAAATCTTAGACATGCCCAGCCCTCGCAGAGCCGCAACAAAGCTACGGAAGGTGACATTGTCGAAGGCGCCGACAATATCCAGGAAAATACCCAAAGGTGGCTTTTTTCAAACAAGGCAATGCTCCACACGGCGCACAAATTCATGCAAAGCAGTTTCTGTAGCAACTCCAGCACGAAAACCATACTGCGACGCAGAAAGCTTTGCCTGCACGTTATTATCTTCATTAATATGATACAGAACTAGCTTTTCCAACCATTTCAGTTGAAAAGAAGTTAAAGTGATCATATGGGCTTTCCTTTCCCAGTTTGGGGAGAAATATACCTGTGCCTTCTTTCCATGCGAATGGCACATTGCTGTGTCTCAGGCATGCTTGAAGAATGACATGGTAATATCCTTTCAGTTGATTCCAACCTTTCTGTAGCAGTACAGGATAGAGCCCGTCTGGCCCTGATGCTTTGAATGGTTGAAATTGGTTAATATCTGCTTCTGCACTAGCACAATATGCTAACAGATCCTTTCCTCGAGGGTTTATATCAGAGGATCCCCATATGGTGTGATGTGCATTTGCATCAGTTCCTAGAATAGTAGGAATTTGTTCAATTTCTGTGAATACCAACAGATCCCTTAGTAAATTGGGCGGAGCTGGTTCTTCGGCTGCCATGTATGCTGATACGAAAACAAAACTGTCTCCCTTTCGGCACACATTGTTAACTCTAATTGCCACGATATCCTCATTTGAAAACATCGGGATTAGAGAACAACAGAGATCAGGAGTAACATAAATGCACGCCTGAGGACGATTACCGTTTACAATTCCTTGAAAGAGGTTCCATCCTCGTAGCTTGCTTTTGATTTTTGTGGCATATGTCCATGGTTGTTGAGCTAACACTAACCCGGAACGTACGCTTTTTGTAACTTCACACATGTTATAGCTTGCTGTTTTACATCTGTATAGGTTGATTTGCCAACACTCTAAATTATGTAAGGATAACTTAGGTGCCATATGGGCGTTATTTGATTTGTCAAGTTGTCCGCTGTAATCCTGAGCCATTCTTATCTATATGATAGATGTACTCAAGTATAGCACTTTATTCTTAGAAGAGCTGATATGGCTACTTCAATACTACAGAGAAAATCTCTGACTTCTACGAACTAGAAGTCGTCGGCTTCTCTGTATCTGCTGAAGTGCCAGGCTCAGCAGTATCCATTATTGCCTCACAGGTTCTCATCACCGTTTGGCGAACGCGATGACGTCTCCAGATTCTGAAACCGCTTGGCACTTTTCTTCTTTTGGAACTGAACCCGACGATAACCAGCGTATGGGTTGTAGTTCAGTTCCTTCAGTGTGGTTAGCGAAGGTTCCTGAACGGATACTAAATGTAGCACCCCTTCGTTCCACTTTGCTGAATGCTTTGTTTCCAAATCCGTACAAGTGATTTTTGCATTACAACGGGAAACCAGCGTAAGGGTATCGGAAATGCTTAAACCGTCATCTTCTGGCAACCAGATTCCAAAGGTTTTTGCTAGAGGCAAGTCTTTAGGGCCTTTTGCATCGTAGCCTTGATGAACTACCAAGGATGGTACAATAGCCTCAACCACATGTTTTGCCCACTCCAAGGTTTTCTCATCCTTGCATATCATCAGCACTTTACTTTCAAAGATAAAAGTGCGTTCGATGTGAACAAGAAAACCCGAATCGGTACAAAGAATCATTTTGGTGATGGCATTTTGAATTTCACGTAGATCCATGTTGTCCATACCACCATCCCCTTGTGGCTCTTTTCTCGTGATGGTTAACTTTTGATTGCTGGCCTTCACAGCCCCAGCATAACTAGTTGGGGTGCTTGTGCCAGCCGTCGTTTTCTTGGCTTTGCCTCCTTGCATATCATGAGCGACTTCATGTTGTCCACGTTTCTGTGGGAGGTTTGTTGTAGAGGATAGAGAATCGGAAGATTCTCTAGCCCTTTTGGTTTGACCGGAGGAGTGATCAGAAGACTCCTGATCAAGGTCGGCCAGTGACATACCAGCCAAACCCTTCATCACTCGTTTCTTTTCTCTTTCGTTTTTTTTCGTAGTTTTTTCCCCGCTTCACCTTAGACGTGCAAGCAATATCCGAGGAATTGCTTGGATTCTGAGGCTCCACAAGGGAAGTTGAAGTGGTACTCGGTTTCACAACTGACTATGCCACTTTTGCTGTACCCTCAGCTTCTGAGACGGACTCCTTTAGCAAAGGAACGTTCTCAACTTGAGGGCTCAGGTTTGATGTTTTTTCGACATCTGGGCTAGAGGGCGCAGTTGGCCGAATGCTATCTTTGTTGGCATTGTCACTCAAGAACTCACTGATTCTTGGTTGTGACAGTGCCACTTCTTCTGAATTTAGGGGTGTCATTCGTATTACTTTTTTTTTCTGTTCGCTGACATAATTCATATGGTTGGTTTTCTTTAAACTGGGAAAATTTCCAAAGACCGGATTATTCAAACAAACAGAAAGCTACAAACTACCATTTCTATCGATGGAAAATACCAACACTGCAAATAATGAAAGTTTCTCTGGAGTACTGGCCTTGGCGGAGCCCCCAATACAGCTGCAGTCCCCTACCCAGGTGCCATCTGGAACTACAGGTGCACGGGGATTTTCACAAGCTGATGGACATGAAGTCCTATGTTGGCTAGACTAGGACCAGCATCCTTTCTATCTTGTGGCCGCGACACGGCAGCGCGTTTTATCCGCTGTACCCTATACTCGCATTGACATTCCGCCGCAATATTGGTACATTGCCATCGGTTCCATATTAGCCCGCAACTCCTGTTGGCCTTAGAGTCAGGGGTCGGAAATTAGAAGGCAGGACTTTGCAGTATCAGGCCTTCGCTTGCAATATAGGCCGGTACAAACTGCGGTTTTCTGGTTTAATTGTTCATGTGCTTAGCTTCATAATGTTCGGACGAAACTTCCGATGTCTATGGGTAATTTTAGGTCATATAAAATTGTGACAACTGACAATCTTTTGTACTTCTATGAAGGCCAGAATTAAGCGTTTTAAGCTGTTGAAGTAAGAACTTACCAGTACAGTTCTAGAGTAGGAACAAGTTTATTTATTAGTGTAAATCAAATGCAAAGATGACCAAAACTTTCTGCTGTAAGGCCGCAACTAGAATTATCATGACAAAACGTTTTAAGTATACCATAGGCCAGTTAGAAATGAAAAGCTTATTTCCCTTGAGAGTTCAGTGTCTATCCTGTCTATAATAGCCTAGACAACTTCCCATGGCTGTCATGCTTCATGCCGCAATTTCATTTAAAAACTCATTGTTTAGATAGCCAATGCTGTAAATACATTATTTGTATGAAGCATTACTAATTGTATTGGCCTAATGCAAAATTGCAGCTTAAAAATTTTTATGTTGTTTGACTTGTTTCAGAAGCCTACTTGGAAAACCTGCCTGCTGTGATGTATTGCAGTTGTTGCTGTACAGTTTGTACTTGACATGTTGATAATTAGAAAAAATTGTTACCGTAACTTTAATTTGATGAAAAACTAAATAATCGTAAATCAAGAAGCTATGTGTCAAAAGACAATCTATGAGTGAACAGTCAGTCGCAACTCAGTAAACGGTAAGTAAGTGACTAGATTTATTGCGACGCTTTTGGTACTCAATACTGCGGACGGTGTATGGTACATTTTCCAGTTAAAAATGTGCTAAGTGGCTGTAATTTTGAATTGCATTGAGTTTCATTTCTACTGAGCTCAGTGTAATTTGGATTCGCAGCTACTTTGAAAAGTCAACATGCAATGAAGAAGAATTGAGATGCAAGACAAGCCTATGTACAAAACCAATTTTAGTACAGTTAGTAGTTTGCGACGAGGTAATGGGCAAGTTGGTAGCATGCAAAATATTGTTGTAGCTTACTTTTGGCTTTAACAACAGTTATTTGCATGACTACAACAATAGTAGCCCATCTGAGGTCTGGTGGCCTGTATTGCGATAATTTAAGCAAGACAACAGTGGGAAAAGAAAGGTAGTGCTGGAATATTGTAACAAAGGGATAAAATTGTAAGTTTAGCTTTTATCATCTGCCTCTAGATTGTGGGCATTGGTTTTCGATAGCAATTGCGATTAGGATCATGCGATATTAATTTTCGATAATAAAGTTGGTTACGATTACGCGATATCAATTTGTTTGCAAACACTGTTTCGGTAATGCGATGTCGATTTACGAGAGAAAACATCAAATGTGATGTTGATTTCTGATAGTGAGCATCTTATGAACAAGCGTTTCTATCCTGACTGCTGACTCTTACATCGATGAAAGTCGAAAGCAGCTCTATATGTATCAGATATTGAGAGTTGGAAATTCCACAACTTCTCACGTACTGACTTGTAGAGCAAGTTTGTGTGTTAATTACTGCTGCAACTAATTCTGACTTTCTGTATTTCCATAGCCTAAACTGGTTTTTCTTGCTATACCATTATCCAACATGTTTGATGTCTTTCCACTAACACAAAATGAAGTTTCAGCAGTAATATTTTATGCTACTATTAAATTGGTAATGATAGCTTATTATTTCTGAAAAACAAATATTTAATTAAAATTTTAACATAAAGTTGTTTTTCTAGGTTTGACCAACAAGATCAAGATGAAATTGGCAAGGTCATTTGGAAGAAATTTGCATATCAAGAAAGATACTGTGTATTTTTCAACCAAAACCTGGTACTTAAATCAACACAAAATATTGCAGTATTTTAAAAGTGTCCTACCATAAGAAGCTTTTCAGGATTTTGGTCTTTACAAGCAACTTATTAAACATGAGGCTAGATGAGTGAAATGTGCAATGATGCAAAAACAAAATGTCAATTTTATACTTGCGTGCTAAAAAATCCTTTGGTAACAGCAGATAAGGGTAGCTTAATTAACCTAACAAGTGTAATCCAATATGTTCTGAAGTTATCTGACTTGCACTTAAGTCAAAACAAAATACTGCAAAATTTAATGGTGTCTGATCATTTGAGGCTTCCCAGGGTTTTGGTCTTTAGAAGCAACTTTTTAAACAAGAGACTTTAGGCAATTGAAATCTATGCCAGTAATGATTTGGAAAGAAAAAGGCAAACAGATTTGATTGATTAAGCATAATGTGTTTTTGTTAACAAGCTAATAAGAGTAGCCTAGCCTAGCTAACAGTAATTAATCTACAGTAGCAAGTGTAATCAAATATGTTCTGATGTGATGTGACCCTAATTCAAGATCAATCTGATCAGTTGACAAGTGATGCTTATACTGACAAGTAATAAAATACAGAATAAATATCAAAAAATTGTTAAAACAGTCTTGGCTATTATATTTTAAAAGGAAATGGTATGGCTATTAATTTAGCAAAATTAGGCATTATTACATAAGCACTTTGGCCCACTGCTGAGTGTGACCACTCATTGAAGTAGGCTAACTTGAAATATACTTCCATGCCTGTATCACTAACAGAAGTAAACCATTGTTTCCAAATAATCACTGATATGTAGCTAGCAATAATTCAAAAGTTATAGTAATTGAAGGTCAAAGACAGTGGCATCACTTGTGATTTGAGCTAAAAACAGAGGAAGGACAATTTTCACTTGAAATACAGAAGCTTGTTAATGCTTTCCGCAAAATTGGCTTCTGCCAAATATTCATTACATTTTTCAGTTGGTGCGGCATGCACTTGGGGGCTCTGACTGTAGCGGAGCAACATTTGAGCTGCCATAAGGGGATAGTTCCTCTACCAGTTGCATTACCAGTGGTTGATGGTTAAAGATCTCTGTTTTGATCAATCTGGTAGGCCCAGGATTATTTCAATTTGCACAAGCAAAGGCTTTTAATAAACTGCTGTTTCAATTGGCTTTCAACAAACACCTACAGGTAATGGTTCTAAAATGGTCTTGACCTAGCCTAAAAAAATTCAAATAAATGTAGTTTACATTTTCAAAGTTCAAAAGTTTGATAGCTTAAAAAATTTTAATCAGTTACTGGTAGGCTACCGATATGTCCGGTATGTCATAATTTATAGTGTTTCGGTATTACAAGTTATTACTACACAATATTCTATTAGCCTAATGCGTTTCATAACGCACACCAGGCAAAGTTTGGAGAAAATTTATGACACAAGTTTAATATTCTAGCGAAATTCGCTCCTTTATTAACTTTATTTTTATACCCCAAGTGCTTTAGCTAGGTTAGTTTGAAAGTCAATCCAAAAACAAAATCAGCATTGGCAAATGCTGATTTCTTATCAGCTAATAATCTCCTGAGGCTTTAATTTGATTTATTTCAATCACATTGCGTTTTAATCAGGGATATCTAGAAGATCGAAATCGCTTACTTTGCTTTTTTCGCACGTTTCATGTGACAACAGTGGTGCTATGCAGCGCTTTTAGATTCTCGGACGCTTGAATGATCACAAAGCGAAACTGCTTGTTCTGTGCAATGCACGTTGGTAAAATCACTAGCACGTGTTGGGTAGTGAGCAGTGGTTGACATTTAGAAGTCTAGTTACTTTAATACGTTCAGTAATTGCAATCTATGTTGAAAGTTCGGGAAAACGTTCATGATAATAAGATTAGATGTAGATCATAAAAGCGCAGTTTACAAGACTAGTCAACAGTGCTATGGTTTATAATCTGTAATCTTGTACTGTACTATAGTAGTCTACTAAACAGTAATCTATGCAATTTTTTCAGTGATTGGCTTGGTAAATGCGAATGTATTAGCTACTTTTCGAAACTGTAGTTGTTAAGATCAAGTGCAGTAAATTTGACTCAACAATACTGTGCTTGCGGTTTAGTTAGTTATAAGACTATCCTTGCTTGGAACTATTCGGAGATATGAAACAGCTTTATGCTTTTGAAGAGCATAAAAGTTGCTCGAACTTTAAAGAAGTCGTCATTAAACCCAATCATTGTAGCCAAAACGTCTCCCCAACCTGCCATCTGTAAGTTCTATGTATTGTATTTGTTTTTTCTCATTCTGGTAAATGAAATTATTAAATTTGCTTGTTTGTCGCTGGCATTCTTTTCAAGTTTCTAAGTTCAATTCAATGGAGTTTATTTTTGCCATGTTTGGCATGGAAGCAGCAAAAATGACCATCCGGTCTTCAAAGTTCAATGCTACTGTAAAAAACAGCAAAAGAAAAAAGCAACCTAACATCAGCACTTACATATTTACAGCATTTTGATCAACTTAGTGTGTAAGATTTTACATTTACAGAAAAGCAGCAAAATGACTAGTTGGCATTATCAATAAATATTAGCGTGACCCCAAAAATAGGAATAAAAACACTTTTCACATTGGCATCATAATAATTTCGTTTACTGTTGCATTTCAACAATATCATAAGATTCCTAAGTTGTAATAGTACCTTGCTGTTTTGAGATTAAATGGTCCTTAAGTTTTCCTGAAAATGTTTTTGGGGGATATTTTTTGAGGTATGGGGGATTTTTGGCCCGGATTATAGGACCAGTTACATTTATTGCTTTTCTTTTGAGGGAAAGGTTGGTTGTTTGGATGTAATAGTTACCTTTATCACTGTATCTTGTGTTGTGTTTGTGAATTGAAGCAGCTGTCTTGAATAAACCAGAGGTTATGTTGTTTACCTTGTAGTGGATTCGATGCATAGATTTGGCAGTTTCAAGGAAGAGCCTGTCATTACTTGTTAGTTATTTCAACTAAAGTACAAAGTTTATATATTCAGCAATATGATTGTAACAATGGGTAACATCGCTTTTATTTGTATCTTTATATGTTTGAAAAAGAAATGTTGCAGTATATCTACCTAGAAATTAGCTGAAATTATTTTACTGCTAAATCATGTAACTGATGTACAAAAATTAACTTTGTAGTTCAAGGGATGACTGTCGTGTTTAATAGTACATTTATGTGTATATTTTCA
The DNA here is from genome assembly GCA_963965965.1 of Trididemnum nubilum. Classification (NCBI taxonomy): domain Eukaryota; kingdom Metazoa; phylum Chordata; class Ascidiacea; order Aplousobranchia; family Didemnidae; genus Trididemnum; species Trididemnum nubilum. The sequence continues at coordinate 27,309,486 of OZ014470.1, forward strand.
GGTTTCTTCAGTAATACCCACAGCCCATGTTGAGAATCATTATATCGTAATGGTAATTATCCAAGCTTTTTTGCAACAGGAAACGTAGTGACTTTTATTTACAATTGTTGGAAAGTGTTAACCCTAACCCATAATCATCTATTTGACATCTAGTGGAATGCAACAGCTTTCATGCTAAACCAGCGGAGCTATTTTTTTTTTCCATCAAAATTTTCCATCAAAAGGTGAGATTTTTTTTCAAATTTCCATCAAAAGGTGAGATTTTTTTTCCGTTAAAATTTTACTTAATGAACTGCAGTTTGTATGAAAAATTTACGGTTGTTTTTGAAAGTTTGATGGTAAGGTAAAATCAGGGATATTTAGAACATCGGGATTGCTAACTCAATTTGGCTACTGACAGCAGGAGGGTTACAACAATTTTTTCAAATAGATGTTTATTAGACATTACATACGCTGTATATGGGTTCTTGACAACATATATGGCATTAATAGTCATCCCTACTAAAACTACTGGACTTAGTGAGGGAGTATGCAGAGTACAGGTTCGATTCCCGAGGTAGTCAAATAACTGGCGCCACCTTTCCAGGAAAAACTAAGGCATTGCAGCCAGACTGGTGACTAGCCATCAACTGTCCAGTTGATAGTGCGCTATATGATCATCGAGATGTTGTTCACTGGTTCGGTACTTGCACAGGGCATATTGCTGTATTGACCTTGGGAAAGACACTCCACGCTAATTTCCGTCAGAGCCGTACAGTTTACCCGTCGAGGTGGCCTAGTCTGACAGAACATTTGCAAACAGAACCGAAAATAGTAAACAAACACGGTACAGCTGATTTCAAAATGGACCAAGCAATACCATAAATACGTATTGCTTTATAAACATATAGCTGACAACAAGCTTAGAATGTAGTCGCTACTGCATGCACATTGTTACTTCTAGTTCAGTCAATAAGCTTGAAATCAATAATTGAAATCAATAATTGAAATCTAGTTGAGTCAATAAGCTTGAAATCAATTCTAGTTCAATCAACAAGCGAAAAGGTATTGCTTGAAATCAATAATTTCTTGCAAGACGTGCATTTTCTTTGGTTGTCAATTCGCCGGGCGATGTAGCCGCTCACATAGTAACATATTGCAACATCTGCCTGGGAAATGTCCTCCAAAGTCACATTGGAAAAAATTACCTCCAGCCAATTGTAGTCCTCTTCCATATCAATATGATTTGAGAGCTCATTGTACAGTTCACACTGTTGAATCGTTGTTAACAAGGCATCTTGCTGTAGCAGACTTAAGCAGTGGATCTTTTTTCTGAATGCGGTAGATGTTTCACGGAGGTTAAGTAATTACCACCATTACTGTGATGGTACCATCCAAAGCGTCCTTCTAAAGAAGCAGACGTCAGCTTTCCAGTCAAGAAGTACTGAAAACCATGATTGTCTTTCGAGCAAGTGCTTAGCCAACTCGGGTATTGCTGTCATAGACTGAATGCAGGCCATAAAAGTTTGTGCGATAAACCCTGCCTTTCTGGATTGCTTTACTCGCAAAATATTAGAATGGCTTCTAAATATTTCAAACGAGGGTGGTCATGCTGCATGTGTTGAATTGACATGTACATTTCCTCTTTCTATCTTTGATCTAAAGCCAAAATATAATTACTCACTAAGGGTGTTTACAACACATTTTACACTATTTATATCATTCGTCGCCACATGCTAGCATGGAATTGTGCGCTACTTACTGCACCACAATGAATGTTTTCCATAAATACAGCAATCACATTCATGATTAGATAGCAGACACCATCGAACTTACTGCACACTTTGGCAATACCAATCTTCAAGTACAGAAGCATTTCTACCCTGTTATTATCCTTACCTAGCTGAAAGCTAGACATACCTTTGTAAGGTGCTTTGACTGATAAAATTTTCCATTTGGTGGAGATAAAATCGAGGTAACGAGCAGTTTCAAAAAACTCAGGATGACCCTCCAAATAAAACTCGAAGCACGAACACTTGATTCATGAAAAACTCCTATAAAGTTGAACATTTGACCAAGACAAATACTTTTAATTTACTCAAAAGCAAACCTATTACTGTGGCTACCATTAGTCTCGGTCACATTACCTCATCTAGGAAAACTAGTTGTGAAACAACACCAATGCTTGTGCTGTAATTAAAATTTCAATATGTTTTGTATAGTTTGTCTTAATTCTAACTAAAAGGGCATAGATGTTGTCGCAGTAATATTAAAAACAGGATAGTATATCAGCAGACACTTCCCTTTCATCAAATATACTAATGCATATCAATTGAAAAATCTTGTACCGTAGTCTATAGTCATCGTGCTATAGCAGCTGTTTTGCTGTAACTGTACTGGTAACCTGACAGCCAGATGTATTGCAAAACTTTCAACTTACCAAGGATATGTTGAAGTGATGTTTGGGCAATGCTACTTGGGTTGAGGGATACTTTTTTCAATGAATGCATGGGCAACTTTTAGGGGTTTTCCTTCTTCTATGCAATAAAGGTGCTTCAAATAGGCATACTGAGCAATGCATTTGTTGCCAAGGATGTACTTATGACAAAGTGTTGGTGAGAGCATCAGTCACTTATTCATAAACTGTTGTACAAATTCTTAAAGTTGTGCGTGAAGTCGAATGTGAAAAAGAGACGCTCTCTTGGGATAAATGGATGCTCCATACTGGGGGATATATACTGGCTCTATACTGGCTCACCATGGCAGAGATCCACAAAAAGCTTCCTAAAATATAAAAAATGTCAAATTGCATACCAGCTACTTAACACAGCTGCTATCATTACTTCTCTTGTACAGAATTAGTATTAAAGTTTGTGGATGTAGTCATGTCATTTCAAATTCAATCCCATCTGTATTCACTCGGTTTGTTCAGCTCATTTAATGGATGAGAAAATTTAGCAAAGCTTACCACATACTTGCCATTGAAACCTGTCACCTATGAAAATACAAACTCACAACACCCAAATGGGTTTTACTGCTTAAGTTAGTAGGGAAGATATCCTTCTTTCATGAAATTGAATAGCAACATCCATAACAGTTTACATACACCATATAGAAAACTGACTACTCCACTCGGACAGACAACAGGAGTATTCTTGAAATCAGATGTTAATGTTGGCAGTACTTCCTTCATTATGCTATGTCGAGGTATAACGAAGTAATATGCGCCTAATACACTTAGTTGCAGGCAATTTTTATTTCATACTTATATTGTATGTACAGTAAAAACCAAACAACGAAAACATCTTACAGGTTGCATATGCAGTTGTCGGTTTTCAAAGCAAGAACATCAAAACAATGTTTGATTCCTTCCATCACTCCATATTCTCATCTGGTTGTCCATCAAGTGTGCATGCTGTTACGTAGTATACCAGAAGCGATATCACCAATGCAATGCAAGTGCTTGCAGTGAAATCAGATGACCAATCACAAGCAGATTTGCAAACAGGACAGCAAATTCAAAACTCTGTAGTGGTCTTTATAATGCTGGCTAAATACAGATAAGGATTGTAAGAAGATCTTGGTAGTAGAGCAGAAGAAATAAACATTTGCACTTCAAGCTTGTGGGTAATAATATTTGTACCAAGAAGTTTCGGTGAATCCAATGGCTGGTTAGAACTTTTGATATAATGGTAAAAAATGCTGCTACCTTTTTCCACATACACAACACCGCTTGGTAAAGATTCAGATTTTAACATATCTTTCAACTCCCGAGAAATTTTATTTCTTTCAAATAGTAGCTCACATGTTTATTGATTTGACTGTTTTCATTTATCAGTACAGCTGAGGATGTGCTTGATGTTGGGGGTTGGGGTGCAGATGAATTTGAAGACAAATATTGAGGCAACAAAGGAAAAATATGAGGGACCGCAGTTGGCTTCAAGCAAATTCGCTCCAGACTTTGGCTTAAACAAGCCTGTTTATGTGATTCTCTGTGATCACTTGACCTAGTTTTAAAATTATCACCAGTAAAATGATGAGCACAACGAGGAATTGCTTTAATTCATTTTTGCCTCAATACTGGTACTGCATATCTTTTTGTGGAAATCTGAATAGTGCAACTGGTTCTGATTTCTTGCTAGATTTATAACTAAATTTACATTCAGGAACACAACAAGAGTTAACCATTGCATTTGGTAGCCTACAGTATATCATCCAATTAGAGAATAAAGATAAAATTCTAAAAATTTACAGCAAAATATCAGCTAAAATTTTACAATGGTGTGTATAGCATCACTCCACTTCAGACTAACCAATAGGAAATACCGGTCGACCACTGGCTACCGGTATATGTCTACCTAGGAGTGCAATAGAGGTTGTAATTTGCTAACAGACTCACTCTCCAGACTAGGTAGACTAAGTTTTTGATATGCTCTAGAGGGTTATAGCCACATACCAGTAGGCTACTGAGTAGGCTGTTTACCGGTACGTATGACAGGTGGGTTCAATTCAATTTATTAAGACAGCGAAAGACTGTTCAGTCATCAAAGTCAACTGTCAAAATTAGCAGTTAAACATCATTACTGATAACAATTGAAATTAAAAGCAGAAATCAGACTATTTAGAGCAGTATACTAACTTCTTACGCTCAGAGTCTTGTCCCTGACAGGAACCTCCCTCAACTCACCCCCCAAATGATAAATAATAATAGGCACTAATTAATTTCCTTTTGAATTCTATTTTGAATTTACAGAAGTTCATCTCTTTTATCTGTAATGGTATTTCGTTCCAGATTTTTGGTCCATTACACTGCAAACACTTTTGGGCTTGTTTCGATGAAACTCTAGTAATGAAGTAGTTTTTTTTTGATGTTTTTTTCTGGTGTTGTGTGAATGGATGTTATCTAACATTGTAGCCGATAGCATAATTATTAGTTGATGCACTGCAGATGTTTAAGGCTTTGTTGTGTACTTTGTGCATCAATTTAGCTAATTCAAGTTTATAAATATCGTGCAGCTTTAGTATTTGTAGCCTTGAGAATAATGGTGTTGCTCGTGTTCTTTTATTGCTATAAGTGATGATTCGCATTGCTGTTTTTTGAAGTAAAAATAAAGGTCTCATATTCGAATTGGAGGCACTGTCCACTGAAGTAGGCCTACCCTAATTAATCTTACGCCTATTTTAATGTTTCATCAGGCTCGATTGTAACTTATAAATAACGTTTGACCTCAACTATAACTAACTACGAGAAACTTCAAAATGTAATTTTTTCTGCGTCATTGCCGACTAGCAACTAGTACTACTAACACAAACGCAACACCCTGCTAAATGCTCATGAGCTCAATGACTAACCCTCCAGTTGTCACCAGTCATGCGGAACGTGACGCAAGTAAACAATCCCGTTGTTCCAGATATCCCTGGTTAAAATTTATGCTGGTTTTTTGAAAGTTTGACAGTGAAGTTAAAATTTTAATCTAATTAAATGTTGAATTATTCACAACCTTCAGACTCCGGCTAAATCGTGCTGCATTTAAACGCTGTAATCTAACAACAGAGCATTTTGTGTAAACGTATTAAAACGTCAATATTACTGGCTAAATCAGTGTGTTCTTGACAATTAGCTTGATTTGACCGCGAAAGGTCCTTTTGCAACTTGCCTGTGGCAATTCTAATCGATCTTTATAACTGTCGCGTATACTTAGTGAGCGACTAAATAAAAATTGTTTTGTTCTGTGCTGTTAGTTATTGTAACCAAAATGTTATTTTTTTAAACTAATACCTGTTCGAATGTTTATGGCTATAACTGAAAATAATCACCAATTGCACTGTTCAGGATTTCGAAAGAACGATTGAATGTGTGAACCGCTTTGTCTCTATGAACATGGATCTAGCAAATCTTGCAACATTGCTCCTTATTAGTGGCAATGTCCACCCTTACCCAGGCCCCATCAGCAACCATCCTCACCCCAGGCACCCTTGCTCCATGTGCCATCTGGATGTGGGCAGAGATTCTCTTCAATGCTCTGCTTGCCTCAAGTAGGTGCATTTCCTTTGCTCCTTTCTTACCCGTGCTGACTTTCGCACAATCTGTGCAACTGGCACTGCAGTGGGCTGGCGATGCCCAGCGTGCCATCCCAAAAAGAAAACTGGCTCCCCCACTCAGACCAGTCTCCTTGTTACGCCGCCTGCGCCCCCTCCCCCCTCCCCCAGGTTTCCCCCCACTACCGCCTGGCTTTTATTACTCACATCCACCTCGGGGCCTCCCACGTTACCCTTGCTCCATTTGCTCTCTCGAGGTAGGTAAGGATTCTTTACAGTGCTCCACCTGCTCCAAGTGGGTGCACTTCTCCTGCTCCTCTCTGACTCGGGCTGACTTTCGCAAAATCTGCACGGCCGGGTCCCCCATGGGTTGGAATTGCCCTGCTTGTCTTAATGGGGACCTTGCCTCTCCCACCCACCGGCCAGCGTCCCCCCGCCTCGTCTCTCCAGCTCTGCCCCCACCCACACCCACTCCACTTGCTTGCTCAGATCTTATGGATTCATCTCTGTTTCTACCCTCACATCCTCCCCTTCTTAACACCTGCCCTCCTTCCGCTTTCACCCTTCCTGCCTCATCACCACCGCCCACAGCTTCACAGCCGGTCCACAACTTGCCACCGCACCCTCAAGGAAATCCACGCCTCTCACACAATCTCAGAATTGTGCAATGGAATGCCGGCGGTCTATCCTCCTCCAGCCGTGCTGAACTGATCGCCTTTCTTTCTGGCAACCACTATGACCTCATTTTGCTCCAGGAAACCCATCTTTCGTCAACCAAAAAGTTCCAAATATTATTATACCTTCTGCACGGACCGGACTTTCGGTAGACAAGGCCCTGTTTCCTCCGGTACTCATAACACTGGTGGTGGTGTCCTCACTCTCATCCACTCTGACCTGGCTTTCTCTCCTGTTTTTGTCTCCTCTCCGTCTTCCCAGAACCCCTACTCAAACTACACCTGTGTTAAAGTCCTTCTCTCCAACCACTCTCCTCTTCAATTTCTTAACCTCTACTCCCCTCCCATCAGAAACAGTCCTTCTGATTCTCGCACCAGGACCTTGTATTCTGACATCCTTCCTAACTCCCCTGACACTTTCATCCTCGGAGACTTCAATGCTCACTACCCAACGTGGGACAGACTCATTCCCCCTAACCCGCTCGGAAATGACCTGTTTCGCTGGACCACTTCCTCCGGTCTGGAAATTCTGAACGACCCCGCCTCTCCCACGCTCCTTTACCATTCCACTGGGAGCCGTTCTTCCCCTGATATCTTGTTAGCTTCTGCGTCTCTCGCTCCCCACTGTGAGTGGCGCACTCTCCATGGCCTTGGCTCGGACCATCTCCCCATTGAAATTGTCCTCCCCCTCTCTCCAGCTCCAGTTCGTCAACCAAACACACGTCCCCCCAAATTCAACTACAAAATAATCAGTTGGGATATTTACCAATTTTATATTGCTGAGCACCTTCCTTTTCTTGATTTTGATGCACTCAACATCCACCAGGCTGCCCACTCCTCTTCCCTATTCTTAGTCGAAGCTGCCAAGGCCTCTATCTCCTTTGGCTGCCTTGGTCGTTCACCCCAAAGCCTGGTGGTCCCAGGAAGCGGAATCTGCAGTTCGGGAACGATGGAGGGCCCGCTTCGTGGCACACCGATCTGAGTCGCACCGCCTCAGATACATAGATGCTTCTCGTAGGGCGTCCTCAGTCATTTCTAGAGCCAAATCTGCAACCTGGCAAGCCACCTGTTCTAACCTGTCTCCCCGTTCTGATCCTCGTGCTGTCTTCAGGCTTCTCAATGCCATCTTGGGCAAAAAAAAACACCTCCCAAGACCCTTCTTTTCCCGATTGCACTTGCCCTCTTGACACTGCCAACCACTTTGCCTCTTATCTTCGCTCACGTCTATCTCAAGCGACACCCCGTTCCTCGCGCAGAGCTGAACGACAGTTCATGAATGAACTCCGGAAAGCTAGCTGTGAGGATGCTTCTTCCCTCCATAATTCTTTCTGCTCGCCCTTCTCCTTGACTGAACTCTCCACTGCTATCAGCAATTTCTCCTCTTCCACTGCGTCTGGCCCTGACCAGATTGCTTACCCTTTACTAAAGCACCTGCCTGAACCAGCACAACTCCTCCTTCTTTCTCTTTTTAACAGGTCCTGGCACTCTCACACCTTTCCTTCTTGTTGGGAACCTACCACTATTATCCCCATTCATAAACTCGGAAAACCCACTTCCTCTCCGTCCTTTTTTCGCCCCATTTCCCTCACCTCCTGCATCTCCAAGCTTTTTGAGCGCTTGATTCTTTCTCGCCTAACTTTTCACCTTGAATCGAATCATCTCCTCTCGACTTGCCAGGCCGGCTTTGGTCCTGGTGGATCACCCCTTGACCAAATTCTAACTCTGTCTCAATCAATCTGGGACGGCTTCCAAAACCTCCAGACCGAACGATTTTGGCTTCTGTTGACTTCTCCAAGGCTTTCGACTCGGTCTGGCACTCTGCTCTTTTCCACAAACTCCTCTCGCTCAAACTCCCCCCTTGCTTCGTTCTTTGGGTGCGCTCCTTCCTTTCTGATCATAGAGCTAAAGTCCAGGTTGGTGGTTCCCACAGCCGCTCTTTCCGCATCAGACGTGGGGTCCCCCAGGGCTCAGTACTTGGTCCGGTCCTCTTCATTCTGTTTGTTGATGACATCACTAAGGATTTACTTCGGGGTGCCCATGCCTCCCTGTATGCTGACGATCTGGCCATCTGGTCCTCCTCCCCAGACCCGCTCAAAGCCTCCTCTCTTGTCCAATCCTCCCTCGCTGTCTTAGAAACATGGTCCATTTTATGGAGACTTCCACTCAATCCAAAGAAGTGTGAGTCCTCCTTTTTCTCTACAGATCCCCATCAAGCCACTTTCCAACCCCGACTGAACCTCTTGGGCTTCCCTCTATTGTTCAATCCCACCCCTAAATTCCTTGGAGTAACCTTTGATCGGACCCTATCCTTTGGGGCCCATGTCCGATCCCTGTGTTCCAAAATCTATCCACGCCACAAAGCCCTTCGCTCAATTGCCACTGCCTCTTGGGGTCCCACAAAAGAATCTCTCTCCCTACTCTACAAAGCCTTTGTCCGTCCGGTGCTCACATATGCCTCTCCTGGATGGTTCCCATTCCTTTGTAACACTGCAACCAATCACCTGGAAGTTCTACACATAGCTGCATGCAGGGTCATTACTGGTTGCCTCTTTTCCACCCCCTTTTCACGACTCCTTCTCGAGGCCCAACTCCCTCCTCTAAAGCTGACTCTAGAGCATCAGACCCTCTACTCCTTTGAACGTGCTCTGCGCCTTCCCCCCGACTTCTCCAGCCTTTATGCCCTGGCAATTAGAAACGTTCCCTGTCGACTAAAGAAGAAACCCTCCTGGAGATCATTGTGTTCTTCAGCCACACAACCACTCCCATCCCCACGCGAGTCTCTGATCACGTGCCCCCCTTTTCCCCCATGGTCCACAACCCACTTCAGTGTTTCCCCCTTCATTCCCGACTGCTCAGGCAATAGTACATTACGACTCCAAATTGCTTCAAGCGGACTATCCTCCCTCCCCCCGTCTGATATCCAAGTATGGACTGACGGATCTGTCCCCTCCCTTTTTGGTCCCTGTGGCGCTGGAGTGTATGCTCCAAATGCAACACATCGAATTCCTTATCCTTTTCCGCCGGTCCAATTGCCTCCAGCTTCACAGCTGAAACCTTTGCCCTCAAGCAAGGTCTTGCTTGGTGTACTAGCCATTTGATGACCTGCAAATTCCAGTCAGTCCTTTTCCTAACCGACTCTAAGCATTAAGCTTGGAAAATTGATTGATAATATTACATTAAGAGTAGGAAAAATGATTAATATTACCATTATTAGACTAGAAAAATTGATTGATAAATATTGGCATTAGGCTAAGAAAATGGATGGATAAATGTTACTGCAGCATTACGCTAGTTTAGGAAAATTGTTGGTAAAGGTTAGCATTAAACTAGGAAAATTGATTGATAAATGTTTGCTTTAGGCTAGAAAATTTTGATTGATAAATGTTAGTATTAGACTAGGAAAATTGATTGATAATTGTTTGTATTAGTGTAGGAAAATGATTGATAAATGCTAGCATTAGGCTAGAAAACTTGATGGATATTAGGCTAGCAAACTGAATGGATATTAGGCTAGGAAAATCGATTGATAAAGGTTAGCATTAGACTAAGAAAATTGATTGATGAATGTAAGCATTGGTATAAGAAGGTTAATTATGGGATGTTGGCATTAGACTTGGAAAATTATTTGATAAATGTTAGCAGTAGACTAGGAAAATTGATTGATAAATGTTACCGTAGCATTATGCTAGGCTAGGAAAATTGACGGATAAAGGTTAGCATTAAACTAGGATAATTGATTGATGAATGTTAGTATTAGATTAGGAAATTCATTGATAAATGTAAGCATTAAGCTTGGAAAATTGATTGATAATATTACATTAAGAGTAGGAAAAATGATTAATATTACCATTATTAGACTAGAAAAATTGAGTGCTAAGTATTGGCGTTAAGCTAGGCCAGGAAAATTGATTGATAAATATTGGCATTAGGCTAAGAAAATGGATGGATAAATGTTACTGTAGCATTACGCTAGTTTAGGAAAATTGTTGCTAAAGGTTAGCATTAAAATGGTTAGTATTAGACTAGGAAAATTGATTGATAAATGTTACCGTAGCATTATGCTAGGCTAGGAAAATTGATGGATAAAGGTTAGCATTGATAATTGATTGATGAATGTTAGTATTAGATTAGGAAATTCATTGGTAAATGTAAGCATTAAGCTTGGAAAATTGATTGATAATATTACATTAGAGTAGGAAAATTGATTGAAAATTAATATTACCATTATTAGGCTAGGAAAATTGTTTGATAAAGTTAGCTGTGGAGTAGAAAAATTAACTGATAAATGTCAGCATTAGACAAGAAAAATTAATTGTAAGCATTGGCATGAGAAGGTAGATTATTGGCTGTTGGTATTAGACTAAGTAAATTGATGTAAAAATATTAGCATTAGGCTAGGAAATTTGATTGACAACTGTTAGCTCTTAACTGGAAAAATTAATTGATGAGCGCTAGCATTAGGCTAGGAAAATTGATTGACAATTGTTAACACTTGACTAGGAAAATTGATTATAAAAATGTTAGAAGTAGACTAGGAAAATTAATTGATGAATTTAAGCATTAGTATAGGAAGGTTGATTATTGCATGTTGGCATTGGGTGGAAAAATTGATTGAAAATATTAGCGGTTGGCCAAGAATATTGATGGATCAATGTTAACGTTAGGATAGCACTCCAATCCGATATTTAGACAATGGCACTCTAGTTTCTGCTAAAAAGTGCAAAATGCGACTTCCCCGCGACTCCAGTGTATGAATTGCAAAGCTGGTTTCCGGAGTGGATTTGTTTTATCCTGTATAGGTAAATAATTATGGTTTTGTTTATGGTATAGCATGTAGTAGGCTTAGTATGGCACGATAGGCATAGTATGGCAGTGTAGACTTAGTACGGCATATAGCATGCCACAGTGGATGCCGCAGCTTAGCACAGCATTGTAAGAATAGCGTGATACCCTAATAGGTTTAGCATGACACTCTAATAGGTTTAGCATGACACGCCTGTACGCGTAGTGTGACACCCATAAAGTAGGCTTGTTATGGCACAGTAGGCATAGTATAGTGTAACACTAGGCGTATGGCATAGTTGGCTTAATATAGACCAGTAGGCACTGGAGGTTAGTATGTCACAGTAGGGATAACATGACATCCTAGTTTGGCAGAGTATGGCATATAATAGACTTGTTATGGAACAGTGGGCATAGTATTAGTAAGGATAATATGCCACGTATGCGCTACAGGCTAGTACAATATTGTAGGCATAGAATGGTATATAGTAGGCTTATTATGGCACAATAGGTATATTATGCCATAGTGTAGGCTAATTTTGGCACAATAGACATAGTATGCTGATTATGGCACAGTAAGCATAGTATGCCACAGTGAGCACTGTAGCTTTGAAGGCATAGTATGGCATTTGGTTGGCTTGTTATGGTACAGTAGGCACTGCACCTTAGTATGTCATAGTAAACGTAGTATGGCATTGTACACATAGTATAGCATGCGGTATAGTATGGAATGTACAGTAGTAGCCTTATGGCACATTAGGCATAGTATACCACAGTAGGCGTAGTATGTCATAGGAGGCTTAGTATGACATTTTAGGCATAGTACGACATGAAGTAGGCTTATTATGACATCCTAGTAGGCATAGCATGTCACAGTAGGCTCTGTGGCATAGTTGGCTTTATATGGCACTGGAGGTTAGTATATCATAGTTGGTATAGCAGGACACCTTAGGAGGCAGAGTATGGCATATAGGGGGCTTGTTATGGAACAGTACGCATATTATTAAAAACCATAGTAGGCGCTACAGGCTAGTATGACATTGTAGATATCGTAGGCTTATTATGGTACAATAGGTATAGTTATGCTATATTGTAGGCTAATTATGGCACAATAGACATAGCATGCTGATTATGGCACAGTAAGCATAGTATACCTCAGTGCGCACTGTAGCTTTGTAGGCATAGAATGGCATTTGGTTGGTTTATTATGGCACAGTAGGCACTGCAGCTTAGTATGTCATAGTAGACGTAGTATGGCATTGTAGACATAGTATAGCATGCGAGTATAGCATGGCATGTACAGTAGTAGCCTTATGGCACATTAGGCATAGTATACCACAGTAGGCGTAGTATGTCATAGAAGGCTTAGCATGGCATTTTAGGCATAGTATGACATATTGTAGGCTTATTATGGCACTCTAGTAGGCATAGTATGTCACAGTAGACGCTGTGGCATAATTGGCTTTATATGGCACAGTAGGCACTGGAGGCTAGTATGTCATAGTAGACGTATAGTATGGCATTGTAGACATAGTATAGCATGCGAGTATAGCATGGCATGTACAGTAGTAGCCATATGGCACATTAGGCATAGTATACTACAGTAGGCGTAGTATGTCATAAGAGGCTTAGTATGGCATTTTACGCATAGTATGACATGAAGTAGGCTTATTATGGCACCCTAGTAGGCATAGTATGTCACAGTAGGCTCTGTGGCATAGTTGGCTTAATATGGCACAGTAGGCACTGGAAGTTAGTATACTTCGTTGGGATAGAAGGACACCTTATTAGGCAGAGTATGGCATATAGGGGGCTTGTTATGGAACAGTACGCATATTATTAAAAACCATAGTAGGTGCTACAGGCTAGTATGACATTGTAGATATCGTAGGCTTATTATGGTACAATGGGTATAGTTATGCTATATTGTAGGCTAATTATGGCACAATAGACATAGTATGCTGATTATGGCACTGTAGCCATAGTGTGCCACAGTGGGCACTGTAGCTTAGTAGGCATAGTACAACATCAGAATATGACATATAGTTGGCTTATTATGGCACAGTAGGCATAGTATCCCACAGAAGGCGCTACAGCTTAGTATGTTATAGTAGGTGTAGTATGACATTGTAGACATAACAGGCCTATAGCATTCGAGTGTAGTATAGTTGGTAGCTTGGCCAAATGGGTAAAGGCGAATTGTTTACGACGACCTTGATTGAATGATCTGGGTTCAACCCGCACCCTGGTCACGCCGTTGCGTCCTTGGATAAGACGTTTTACGATAATTATCTCTGGTTGGTGGCTTTGAACAAGCAGCAAATTCGGGGGGCAAGAATTTGAAGAAATCTACAGAAACGTTGGATCATCGGAAACCCCTTAAGCAGATGCGGATTTCTCCAATCGCGAAGTAGTCACTGCAATAAAAAAAATGTGCGGATCGTCCAATAAGTTAGCGTCTGATGCTGTCTGGTGACTGGAGGATAAATATGAGCTACAACAACAATATACTGAAGTGGGCTTTTGGCACCATAGGTTAGTAAGAGCACTATGTCATAGTAGGCTTAGTATGGCATTGTAGGCATAGTGTAACATGAAGTAGGCTTGTTATGGCACCCTAGTAAGCATAGCATGTCACAGTAGGCACTGTAGCTTACTATGGCACAGTAGGCATAGTTGGCTTATTATTGCGCAGTATCCCACTTGCTTATTATTGCACAGTAGGCACTGCAGCGTAGTATTTTATAGTAGGGATAGCATTACACCTTAGTAGGCAGATTATGACATACAGGAGGCTTGTTATGGAAAATAGGCATAGTATTAGTAAGCATAGTGTGCCACAGTAGGTGCTGCAGCTTTAGTATGACATAGTAGGCATAACATGGCACCCTGGTAGGCATAGTATGGCATACAGTAGGCTTAGTATGGCACAACAGGCATAGTAGGCCAAAGTGGGCACCGTAGCTTAGTAGGCATAGTATGACATATAATTGGCTTATTATGGCACAGTAGGCATAGAATAACATAGCTCGGCAATTAGACCTACAATGCATAGCTTTTCCATGAACTATCATCGTAACGAGGTGGAAAAGTCTATGTGCCTCAATGACCTGCAGAGCTGTACTGGCTGGAGATTCAATTCTCCTGAAAGGGTTACCCATGCCAGATAGGTCTAATGGTAGAAGCGAGACGAAGTATAGTTCAAATCAAAATACTTGGAAAACTTAAAACCTGGGTTGGTTATGCCCATCAGCTGTGGTAAGCATATAACCTAGGAGAAGGACAACTCTGATATAAAACCTTTCCGCAGTTAGATTAAACTGCATAACAAATCATGATGAGCACAAATAATGAAAATTACGTGAACGACGTTAATGGGGCCACCTTCACAAGTGGAACCTCGTCCGGCAGGGGAGCGCCTAGGGACTCCCAGGTCGTCATTCAGCGAAACCCCTATGGCGTTCGAGTCTTAGGCAGAGGGGCTCGTTCGAAAAATAAGCGACAATCTCCACCAGCCAGCCCTAGTGGCAGCTCCACCAATGTGCCCGCTACACGTTTGGAGAGGCGAATGGAGGCAGCGCAGAGTATTCGTACTCGAGATAATGTTGCACACTCACCGGTCAACCATCACCAACTGCTGTTGGGCAATTGGAATATCCTCACCCTCACAGGAAAAGAGCTAGAATTGGTTGAGAAAGCAAAGCGGTATCATCTCGATATTATCGGAGTTTCTTCAACCAAACGACGTGGCTCTGGAACTGTGGATCTGGATGGCGGATGGAAACTCTTCTATTCTGGTGCTGATCCTAGTATGTCTGCACAAGCGGGTGTGGGGATTCTCACAAGCCCCCGTTTGTCAGACTGTGTGTCAGATTGGATTCCTTTGGGATCACGGGTCTGTATGTTGAAGCTTAAGGTATTGGATCGGTCATTGTGCCTGTTGCAGGTATATGCCCCCAATGCCACGAGTGAATATCAGACTTTTGTGGATGAAGTAAATGATGCTCTTCTACGAGTATCAGCTACTGAATCTACAGTCCTTATGGGGGATTTTAACGCACATGTTGGAACAGACACAGATACGTGGAAGGGTGTGATCGGAAAACATGGAGTCACTGGACTGAATAAGAACAGAAGGTATTTATTGCAGCTCTGTTGTAGCAACGGACTCCGCATCATGAATACCTTTTT
Organism: Trididemnum nubilum; assembly: GCA_963965965.1. Classification (NCBI taxonomy): domain Eukaryota; kingdom Metazoa; phylum Chordata; class Ascidiacea; order Aplousobranchia; family Didemnidae; genus Trididemnum; species Trididemnum nubilum. The sequence continues at coordinate 27,325,151 of OZ014470.1, forward strand.
CCAGCACAGAGAGGTTCACAAGTATACATGGTATCGATCTAGTATGGATCAAAAATCTTTGATAGATTTTTGCATAGTTTCGTCAGATTTGTTTTCTGATGTGCTGGACGTTCGAGTGAAGCGAGGTGCTGAATTGTCTACTGATCACCATCTGGTAGTATGTTCCTCACGACTTTCGAAACCTTGGCCAAACAAGAGATCCAACCGGTCGTCTGTGACTTACCGGATCAAATGGGAGGCTTTGGAGGACAAAGAAGTAACAAAACAGTTTGCATCCAGTATATCATCTAAGTTCAGACAACTTCCTGATGTATCCGAGGACATCGAGAGGGAATGGCTGCTGTTCAGATCAGCAATCATTTCATCAGCTGCTGAAAGTTGTGGGCGAAAACGGCTTAGAATGGCGGGCGATAGTGAGAAAAGAACGCCTTGGTGGAACCAAGAGGTTAAAGAAGCTATTCGAGCAAAGAAAGATGCGTTCAAGGCCTGGCTGCAGGACAGATCGTCATCTGATTTGCAATCCCGGTACACTGAGGCGCGAAAAGCGGCAACTTTGGCAGTAAAGAAATCCAAGGAGAAGTCATGGGAAGAGTTTGGTCGTCGGTTGGATTCCAACTATTTTTCGGCAAACAAAGCATTTTGGCAGACCATCTGCCGTTTACGTGGCAAAAGATCGAGTATCACGTACTCCATCAAGGATTCTGACGGTAACATTCTAACGGATGAGAATGAAATCCTTTCACGTGGGAGAGAATACTTTGAAGATCTTTTGAATCCTGTAAAGGCATCGACTCGTGACACACACGAAGTGACACATCTAGGGGAGGACCAAGTTTTCACTGCAGCAGAAGTGGCAACGGCAATTAAAGGGATAAAATCTGGAAAAGCTGCTGGTGAAGATGAAATCAGACCCGAGATGTTGAAAGCGCTGACTGGAGAAGGAATTCTCTGGTTAACGCGAGTGTGTCAAGTTGCGTGGAAGCTTGGCAAAACTCCCAGAGATTGGCAAACAGGTGTGATTATTCCGATATTCAAGAAAGGAGATCGCAAGCAATGTTCAAACTACAGAGGGATATCTCTCCTTAGTTTGCCAGGGAAAGTATATGCCAAATGCCTTGAAAGGAAATGCCGAGAAATAGTGGAATCAAAACTGGAAGATGGTCAGTGCGGTTTTCGTCCGGGTCGCAGCACCACGGACCAAATCTTCACTCTGAAGCAAATCTTCGAGAAATCTTGGGAGTATGGCAAAGATCTCTTTGCATGCTTTGTCGATCTTGAAAAAGCATATGACCGAGTTCCTCGGGATAAACTTTGGAAGGTTTTGCAGGAGTATGGAGTTGATGGTCAATTGTTACGCGCTATTAAGTCATTCTACTGCAGACCGGAGGTTTGTGTTCGGGTAAATGGCAAGCAATCAAAGCCGTTCCATGTGGGCGTTGGACTCCGGCAAGGGTGCGTTTTGTCACCTCTCCTTTTCATTGTTTACATGAATTGGATCGACAAATGCAGCCAAGCTGATGAGTGTGCCACGATTGGAAATTGCAAAATTAGTCGTCTGCTATTCGCAGATGATTTGATTCTGCTTTCTTCCACAGAATCTGGCCTCCAGCGCGCATTAAATAGCTTTGCAGATGCATGCAACACCGCCGGAATGAAAATAAGCACGGCCCAAACTGAGGTACTTCATCTTTCAAGAAACCCTGATCAGTGCGTATTACATATGAATGGAGCGACACTGAAGCAGGTAGAGAAGTTCAAGTATCTTGGGGTTGCATTTACGAGTGACGGAAGGCAAGACGAAGAACTGGATACCCGAATAGGCAAGGCTAGTGCAGTAATGCGAGCTTTGCACTGCTCGGTTGTCATGAAACGAGAATTGTCGAAAAAGGCAAAACTCTCAACTTTCAAAGCAGTTTTTGTCCCCATTCTCACTTATGGTCATGAATCTTGGGTAATGACCGAAAGAATGCGATCACAAGTGCAAGCGTCCGAAATGAGGTTTTATCCAAAGAATCGAAGGAGTTACACTGTTTAACAAGGTGCGTAGCTCTGAAATTCGAAAATCTCTTAACATCGAGCCGTTACTTCTCCGAATTGAAAGATCACAGCTTAGATGGTTTGGCCATGTAAGCAGAATGCCTCAGGAAAGACTCCCCAAACAAGCTTTACATGCCAAAGCAAATGGGAGAAGACCAGTCGGACGACCTAGAACTAGATGGACCGATTACATTGAGGATCTTGGATGGAATCGCTTGGGACTTCGCCCAAGTGAAATGATGGAGGTGATGGAAGACCGTGAGGTGTGGCGGCTCAATCTTGAGCTACCGCCCCCGCAACCTTCACGGAAAAGCGGGCAATGAAGAAAGAAGAAGAAAGAAGAAGACTCTCAATCAGCCCTCTCTGTCCTTTCTTCAGCCCCCTCTTATCTCCTGCCTGAGTCCCTCTGGTATGTTTGGTCCCTTGCCTCCTCCCTCTCCAACAATACCAGTCTGAGCTTCCAATGGGTCCCCGGACACGCAGGTCTCCCCAGAAATGAAAAAGCGGATTTACTTGCCAAAACTGGTGCCTCTCTGCCCACTGATGCGATCCCAAGCCCTTTCCCCCCAGTTATTGCCAAAGTCCGTTATTCCCAATACCGCAATTGGAGACGTCACATCTCACACTCCCATCTGAACTTTCAAGTCCCCAAAGTCTCTTTGGAGGCTCCTTCTTTCTCGCTCCATACGCAATGAGCTCTCCCGTCTTCGCTGCCATCAAAACACATTTTTTCTGACGAAAAACAAATTTTTTGATTAAACTGCTTTAATATTAGGTAAAACTTGCTGCTTGAAAACGATAAATACGGTCCAACAACACAAAAACTAAAAATGGGTTGAAAACGTCAAAAACTGGTAAAACACACTGAAAACAACTTGGAAATAGTTTTCATGACCAAAAAGCAAAACAAAGTTTTTTTCGAAACATTTTTTTTTCAATTTGTACAAAACGCTTAAAACCACTTAAAACTTGTCAAAAACAAACAATTCGGCGAAACAGCAACAAAACTGAAAGTAGGCAAAGGACGTTGAAAACTGTCAAACTTCACTAAAAATCCCATAGAAATGATTTTCGTTACCAAATGCCAAACAAGTTTTTTTCAATCAAAAACATTTTATTTAGCCAAATATTGACCCAAAACGCTTCAAATCAGTTGAAACTGGCCGAAAAACAAGCAATACGCCCAAACAGCAAAAAAAAATTAAATGTAAATCAAAAACTGGTAAAAAACACTCAAAACCGCTTAGAAATGATTTTCAAAACCAAGGACCAAAAAGAATGTGTTTCTAAATAGTTTGTTTACCAAATTTGTGTCAAAACGCTTTTAATCTTTCAAAACTTGCTCACAAACGACCAAAACGGTCAAACAGCACAAAAATTGAAACGCGGTTAAAAAGGTCAAACTCTGCTGTAAAGTGCAGAAAACGGCTTGGAAGTGATTTTTTTGGCCAAATACCATAACAAAACCTTTTTCAAAAAAAAAAAGATTTTTGATCAAAGTTGTGCAAAAACGCCCTAAATCAAACAAAACTTGCTCAGAAACGACTATTACGGCCAAACAATACAAAAACTAAAAGTCGGTCAAAAACGTTTAAAACTGCTAAAAGTTAGCTATAGCCGTTCAAAAAAAAGTAGCATTGTCATAAAAGTTAGCAATATCATGACCAAGCGCCTAAAAAAAAAGTGTTCAACATCAAAAACCTGTTTTGACTACACATGTCAAAACTTGCAACGAAACGACTGAAACGGCCAAACAACACAAAAACTGAAAATCGATCAAAAACGTTGAAAAAACCGAAAAGAAAATAAAAATTGTTTGGGAATGATTTTTAGGACGAAATATCAAAACACGTTTTTTTCTTGACGAAAAATAGTTTCTTGACCAAAACTTTTCCAAAACGCCTTAATGTCAGTTGAAACTTGCTGCTTAAAAACGACAAATACGGCCCATCACTACAAAAACTAAAAATTGGTCAAAAACGTCAAAAACATTTAAAGCACAATGAAAACAGCCTGGAAAGAGTTTTCATGACTAACAGCAAATCAAAGTTTTTTGAAAAAAAAAACTATTTTTTGACCAAAACTGTCCCAAAACGCTTGAAATCATTGAAAACTTGCTTAGAAACGACAAAACCGCCAAACAACACATAAACTGAAAGTTGGTCAAAACAGTCAAAAACTGATAAAAAAAACTAAAAACCGCTCGAAAGTATTCTCATTACCAACAACCAATAAAGTAGTTTGAAACAAAACAGTTTGCCAAAGATGTCCTAAAACGTTACAAATCATTCAAAACTAGCTCAAAAACGACCAAAACGGCCAAACAGCACAAAAACTAAAGTTCGTCTAAAACGTCAAAGCCTGTTAAAGATTGCTGAAAACCCTTAAAAAACAATTTTTGTGACAATAGAAGCAAAGGAAGCAATAGAAAAAACGTTTTACGAAAAACACTATTTTGAACAAAAAGTTCTAAACGGTTTTCAGTGTTTTATTACAGTTTTTGACGTTTTCAACCGACTTTCAGTTTTTGCGTTGTTTCACCGTATTTGTCGTTTTCAAGCAAACAATTCAAGCTTTTGAAGCGTTTTGAAAAAATTTTGGTCAAAAAAGCTTGTTTTTTGTTAAAAGAATAATTTTTGATAATTCACCATAAAAATCATTTCTAAACAATTTTTAGTGTTACATAGCAAACTTGAAACATTAAGTTTTTATTCATGGCTGTGAGGTAGCACTTACCTCACATATCTGCTTTCCCAGATAGGACTTACCTCACATATCTGCTGTGAGGTAGCACTTACCTCACACATTGCAATTGGGAAAACAGATATGTGAGCTAAGTGCTACCTCACAGCCGTGAAAAAAAACTTTATAGTGTTTTTTAGTTTCTTTGACTTTTTTGACCGTATTTCAGTTTTTTGTTAATTTTGGCCGTTTCGGTCGTTTCATAGTAAGTTTTGAATGATTTGAAGCGTTTGTCATGACGCGCATAATGTTGACTTTCAAATTTGAATCGGCTAATGTTAACTTTCAACAGTTTTGGACGTTTTCAACCAATTTCAAAATTTTGTGCTGTTTGAATGTGATTGTCATTTCTGAGCAAGTTTTAAATGATTTGGGGCCTTTTTGCACGACTTTGATCAAAAAAGAGTTTTTTCTGAAAGAAGAGTTTGTTTTGGTATTTGGTCACAAAAAAAACATTTCCAAGCGGTTTTAAACACTTTGTAGCAGTTTTTGACATTTTCAAGCGCATTTTAATTTTTGTGCTGTTTGACCGTTTCGGTCGTTTGTGAGCAAGCTTTGAATGATTGGAAGCGTTTTGACACAAATTTGGTAAACAAACTATTTGTCACCACATTCTATTTGGTCTTTGGTCATGAAAAGCAATTCTTAACGGTTTTCAGTGTTTTTCATTAGTTTTTGACCGTTTTCTATTTTTTTGATTTTTGACCATATTCCTCGTTTGTTTCCAAAATACAAAAATTCAAAGCAATTCTGGAAAACTTTAGTTGAAGTTATCGTAGCAAAATACTTTTCCTTTCCAAAAATCATTTTTTAAAAGTGTTCAGTAATTTTTATCAGTTTTGGACGTTTTTGACCGCTTTCAAATTTTCGTGCTGTTTGGCCGTGTTGGTGATTTCTAAACAAATTTCCCCTGAGTTGAAATGTTTGACCGTTTTGGTCGTTTGTGAGCAAGTTTTAAATGATTAAAAGCGTTTTGACACGAATTTGGTAAACAAACTATTTAAAAACACATTCTTTTTGGTCCTTGGTTATGAAAATCATTTCTAAGCGGTTTTGAGTGTTTTTTATCAGTTTTTGACATACATTTAGATTTTTTTGCTGTTTGGCCGTATTGCTTGTTTTTCGGCCAGTTTCAACTGATTTGAAGCGTTTTGGGTCAATATTTGGCTAAATAAAATGTTTTTGATTGAAAGAAATTTGTTTGGCATTTTGGTTGCGAAAATCACTTCTAAGCAATTTTTAGTGAAGTTTGACAGTTTTCAACGTCCTTTGCCTACTTTCAGTTTTGTTGCTGTTTCGCCGAATTGTTTGTTTTTGATCAAGTTTCAGATGCTTTTAAGCGTTTTAGCCCAAGTTTGGTAAAAAATGTTTCGAAAAAAACTTTGTTTTGCTTTTGGTCATGAAAACTCATTCCAGGCTGTTTTCAGTGTGCTTTAACAGTTTTTGGCGTTTTCAAACCATTTTTAGTTTTTGTGTTGTTGGGCCGTATTTATCGTTGGTCAAAAAATTTATTTTTCGTCAGAAAAAACGTGTTTTGATATTTCGTCCTAAAAATCATTTTCAAACAATTTTCATTTTTTTTGCTGTTTTTAACGTTTTTGATCTATTTTCAGCTTTTGTGCATTTTGGCCGTTTTGGTTGTTTCGCAGCAAGTTTTGAATGATTTAAACCGTTTTGGACAAGTTCAGTCAAAAAAGTTTTTTATGATGAAACTTTTTTTTAGCTGCTTGGTCATGACAATGCTTACCTCTTCTTGAACGGGTAAAGCTAATTTTTATCAGTTTTGGACGTTTTTGACCGACTTTTGGTTTTTGTGCTGTTTGGCCGTATTGCTTGTTTTTCGGCCATTTCTTTGACTAACCAAATTGTTCTTGAATGAAAGAAGTTTGTTTTGCTGTTTGGTTACGACAATCACTTCTAAGCGAGTTTTAGTGGTTTGACAGTTTTCAACGTCCTTTACCAACTTTCAGTTTTGTTGCTGTTTTGCTGAATTGCTCGTTTGTTAGCAATTTTTGCGTGGTTTTAAGCGTTTTGTACAAATTGGAAGAAAAATGTTTCGAAAAAAAAATTGTTTTGCTTTTTGGTCATGAAAACTCTTTCCAACTTGTTTTCAATGGGCTTTAACAGTTTTTCACGTTTTTGACCGATTTTTAGTTTCTGTGTTGTTTTGTCGTTTTTGTGCAAATTTTTGATGATTTAAGGCGTTTTTGCTCGACTTTGATCAAAAATTAGTTTTTTCTAAGAAAACATTTTGATTTAGTATTTGGTCACAAAAATCAATTTCTAAGCGGTTTTCAGCACTTTGTAGCAGTTTTTGACGTGTTTACCCGCGTTTCAGTTTTTGTTTTGTTTGATCGTTTTGGTTGTTTGTGAGCAAGATTTGAATGATTAGCAGTGTTTTGACACCAATTTGTTTTCAGTGTTTTCGACCTTTTGACCGATTTTTGGTTTTTGTGTTGTTTGGCCGTATTGCTTGTTTTCTTGCAAAATTAGAGTAATTTGAAGCGTTTCTGGAAAACTTTGGGTGAAGTTTTTGTTGCAAAACATTTTTTTTGCGTTTAATTTGCAGAAATCATTTTTGAGCAGTTTTGGACGTTTTTGACAAGTTTTAGTTTTTATGCGGTTTGGCCGTGTTGGTCCATTTTGAGCAAGTTTTAAGTGATTTGAAAGGTTTTAGGACAATTTTGGAAAAGAAACTTTTCCGTTTAAAAATGTTTACTTTGTTGGAAACGAGAATCACTTCAAAGCGGTTTTCAGTACTTTTTGCGTTTTTTGAAGTTTTTGACCGCTTTTCGGTTTTGTGCTTTTTGGCCGTTTTGGTTATGTCAGCGATTTTTAAATGATTATTTCTAAGCGTTTTTACCAATTCTTGTGAAAAACAGTTTTTTTGTTGAACCAATTTATTGTTGCAATTAGGTCATGAAAATCACTCATGAGCGGTTTTCAGTGATTTTTATCAGTTTTTGAAGTTTTTGACCGAGTTTTAGTTTTTGTGCTGTTTGGCTGTATTTGATGTTTGTAAGCAAGTTTCAACTGACTTGAAGCGTTTTTGGACAAAATTGGTTTAAATAAAAAGTTTTTGATTGAAAGAAAATTGTTTTGCTGCTTGGTCACGAAAACTCTTTTCAAGATATTTTCAGTGTGTTTTTGACCGATTTTTAGTTTTGGTTTTGTTTGGCCGTATTTGTTTTCAAGCAGCAAGTTTTAAATGATTTGAAGCGTTTTGAGAAGAATTTGGTCATGAAAACTAGTTTTCGTCAAAAACTTATTTTTTGATATTTCGTCACGAAAACCATTCCCAAACAATTTTCAGTTGTTTTTAGCTTTTTTCAACGTTTTGGATCGATTTTCAGTTTTTGTGCATTTTGACCGTTTCGAGCGTTTCACAGCGTGTTTTTATTAATTTGAAGTGTTTTGGACAAGCTTGGTGAAAAAATTTTTTTTTGTTGAACTCTTTTTTTCGCTATGTGGTCAAGACAATCATTTTAAGCAGTTAATGCTAAGTTTTAGCAGTTTTTTGCTTTTTGACCGATTTTTGATTTCTGTACTGCCTGGCCCGTATTAGTCGTTTCCGAACAAATTTTTATTGATTTAAGGCGTTTCTGCACGACTATGATCAAAAATTAGTTTTTTTCCAAAAACAATTTTGTTTTAGTATTGGTCACGAAATCTGCTTCTACGCAATTTTCAGCATTTCGAAGAAGCGCTTGACGTTTTTAACCCCGTAACAGCTTTTGTGCAGTTCGGCCATTTTGGTCGTTTGTGAGCAAGTTTTGAATGATTCGAAGCATTTTGATACGATCTTTGTAAACAAACTTTTTTTTGTAAACACATTCTTTTTGGTATTTGGTCCTAAAAATCATTTTTAAGCGGTTTTCAGTGTTTTTTAATGGTTTTTGACCCTTTCTTAACTTTTGTGCTGTTTGGCCGTTTTAATTTATGTCTGAGCAAACTTTGAACGAGTCGAAGCGTTTTGGGACGTTTTTGAATGCAAGTATAAAACAAGTTTTTGGGTATATTGAGCAAATATATGAAAGTGCCCAAACAATGACTTAATCTAACTCCAGACTTTGTTGTCAGCTAACTACAAAGCCTACTTGGAAGTGTAATAGAGATTCATTTGGATCACTGAGCAAACTTTGGTCCGTTACCCTTAAATGCATCCGTGACAGCAAGCCACACCGTTACGTTCAACAACTTAAAAGTTGAAAGGGACACAAAACGCGACAAATGCAGCCAAACACATAAATAAAACAACTAAACAAAGTTTTACCAATTATCTGTTCAAAATATTATGTAAAAACACGCAAAGTATGCTTTCCAATCGGAAGATTTGTTTCAATGTTTTAAGTAAACAATTAATATTATAACGATGTTTTGTGTATTTTGAGCAAAATCAATGAAAGTGTCCACAAAAATTGGTCTAAGTGGGGGAGCCAGTTTTCTTTTTGGGATGGCACGCTGGGTATCGCCAGCCCACGTCAGTGCCAGTTGCACAGATTGTGCGAAAGTCAGCACGGGTAAGAAAGGAGCAAAGGAAATGCACCCACTTGAGGCAAGCAGAGCATTGAAGAGAATCTTTGCCCACATCCAGATGGCACATGGAGCAAGGGTGCCTGGGGTGAGGATGGTTGCTGATGGGGCCTGGGTAAGGGTGGACATTGCCACTAATAAGGAGCAATGTTGCAAGATATGCTAGATCCATGTTCATAGAGACAAAGCGGTTCACACATTGAATCGTTCTTTCGAAATCCTGAACAGTGCAATTGGTGATTATTTTCAGTTATAGCCGTAAACATTCGAACAGGTATTAGTTTAAAAAAATAACATTTTGGTTACAATAACTAACAGCACAGAACAAAACAAATTTTTATTTAGTCGCTCACTAAGTATACGCGACAGTCATAAAGATCGATTAGAATTGCCACAGGCAAGTTGCAAAAGGACCTTTCGCGGTCAAATCAAGCTAATTGTCAAAAACACACTGATTTAGCCAGTAATATTGACGTTTTAATACGTTTACACAAAATGCTCTGTTGTTAGATATCATCGTTTAAATGCAGCGGGATTTAGCCGGAGTCTGAAGGTTGTGAATAATTCAGCATTTAATTAGATTAAAATTTTAACTTCACTGTCAAACTTTCAAAAAACCAGCATAAATTTTAACCAGGGATATCTAGAACAACGGGATTGTTTACTTGCGTCACGTTCCGCATGACTGGTGACAACTGGAGGGTTAGTCATTGAGCTCATGAGCATTTAGCAGGGTGTTGCGTTTGTGTTAGTAGTACTAGTTGCTAGTCGGCAATGAAGCAGAAAAAATTACATTTTGAAGTTTCTCGTAGTTAGTTATAGTTGAGGTCAAACGTTATTTATAAGTTACAATCGAACCTGATGAAACATTAAAATAGGCGTAAGATTAATTAGGGTAGGCCTACTTCAGTGGACAGTGCCTCCAATTCGAATATGAGACCTTTATTTTTACTTCAAAAAACAGCAATGCGAATCATCACTTATAGCAATAAAAGAACACGAGCAACACCATTATTCTCAAGGCTACAAATACTAAAGCTGCACGATATTTATCAACTTGAATTAGCTAAATTGATGCACAAAGTACACAACAAAGCCTTAAACATCTGCAGTGCATCAACTAATAATTATGCTATCGGCTACAATGTTAGATAACATCCATTCACACAACACCAGAAAAAAACATCAAAAAAAAACTACTTCATTACTAGAGTTTCATCGAAACAAGCCCAAAAGTGTTTGCAGTGTAATGGACCAAAAATCTGGAACGAAATACCATTACAGATAAAAAAGATGAACTTCTGTAAATTCAAAATAGAATTCAAAAGGAAATTAATTAGTGCCTATTATTATTTATCATTTGGGGGGTGAGTTGACGAAGGTTCCTGTCAGGGACAAGACTCTGAGCGTAAGAAGTTTCTATACTGCTCTAAATAATGAAGGAAGTACTGCCAACATTAACATCTGATTTCAAGAATACTCCTGTAGTCTGTCCGAGTGGAGTAGTCAGTTTTCTATATGGTGTATGTAAACTGTTATGGATGTTGCTATTCAATTTCATGAAAGAAGGATATCTTCCCTACTAACTTAAGCAGTAAAACCCATTTGGGTGTTGTGAGTTTGTATTTTCATAGGTGACAGGTTTCAATGGCAAGTATGTGGTAAGCTTTGCTAAATTTTCTCATCCATTAAATGAGCTGAACAAACCGAGTGAATACAGATGGGATTGAATTTGAAATGACATGACTACATCCACAAACTTTAATACTAATACTGTACAAGAGAAGTAATGATAGCAGCTGTGTTAAGTAGCTGGTATGCAATTTGACATTTTTTATATTTTAGGAAGCTTTTTGTGGATCTCTGCCATGGTGAGCCAGTATAGAGCCAGTATATATCCCCCAGTATGGAGCATCCATTTATCCCAAGAGAGCGTCTCTTTTTCACATTCGACTTCACGCACAACTTTAAGAATTTGTACAACAGTTTATGAATAAGTGACTGATGCTCTCACCAACACTTTGTCATAAGTACATCCTTGGCAACAAATGCATTGCTCAGTTTGCCTATTTGAAGCACCTTTATCGCATAGAAGAAGGAAAACCCCTAAACGTTGCCCATGCATTGAAAAAAGTATCCTTCAACCCAAGTAGCATTGCCCAAACATCACTTCAACATATCCTTGGTAAGTTGAAAGTTTTGCAATATATCTGGCTGTCAGGTTACCAGTAGAGTTACAGCAAAACAGCTGCTATAGCACGATGACTATAGACTACGGTACAAGATTTTTCAATTGATATGCATTAGTATATTTGATGAAAGGGAAGTGTCTGCTGATATACTATCCTGTTTTTAATATTACTGCGACAACATCTATGCCCTTTTAGTTAGAATTAAGACAAACTATACAAAACATATTGAAATTTTAATTACAGCACAAGCATTGGTGTTGTTTCACAACTAGTTTTCCTAGATGAGGTAATGTGACCGAGACTAATGGTAGCCACAGTAATAGGTTTGCTTTTGAGTAAATTAAAAGTATTTGTCTTGGTCAAATGTTCAACTTTATAGGAGTTTTTCATGAATCAAGTGTTTGTGCTTCGAGTTTTATTTGGAGGGTGATCCTGAGTTTTTTGAAACTGCTCGTTACCTCGATTTTATCTCCACCAAATGAAAAATTTTATCAGTCAAAGCACCTTACAAAGGTATGTCTAGCTTTCAGCTAGGTAAGGATAATAACAGGGTAGAAATGCTTCTGTACTTGAAGATTGGTATTGCCAAAGTGAGCAGTAAGTTCGATGGTGTCTACTATCTAATCATGAATGTGATTGCTGTATTTATGGAAAACATTCACTGTGGTGCAGTAAGTAGCGCACAATTCCATGCTAGCATGTGGCGACGAATGATATAAATAGTGTAAAATATGTTGTAAACACCCTTAGTGAGTAATTATATTTTGGCTTTAGATCAAAGATAGAAAGAGGAAATGTACATGTCAATTCAACACATGCAGCATGACCACCCTCGTTTGAAATATTTAGAAGCCATTCTAATATTTTGCGAGTAAAGCAATCCGGAAAGGCAGGGTTTACCGCACAAACTTTTATGGCCTGCATTCAGTCTATGACAGCAATACCCGAGTTGGCTAAGCACTTGCTCGAAAGACAATCATGGTTTTCAGTACTTCAGAACTGGAAAGCTGACGTCTGCTTCTTTAGAAGGACGCTTTGGATGGTACCATCACAGTAATGGTGGTAATTACTTAACCTCCGTGAAACATCTACCGCATTCAGAAAAAAGATCCACTGCTTAAGTCTGCTACAGCAAGATGCCTTGTTAACAACGATTGAACAGTGTGAACTGTACAATGAGCTCTCAAATCATATTGATATGGAAGAGGACTACAATTGGCTGGAGGTAATTTTTTCCAATGTGACTTTGGAGGACATTTCCCAGGCAGATGTTGCAATATGTTACTATGTGAGCGGCTACATCGCCCGGCGAATTGACAACCAAAGAAAATGCACGTCTTGCAAGAAATTATTGATTTCAAGCAATACCTCTTCGGAAGTTACTGAAAGTCTGTTCGAAGAGCATTAAAAGCTGTTCAAAATGGCAAACCGTGGCGGACTTGCAGAGCCAGTGCGTTTTGCTTTGCAACTACGGTATTTGCGATGCAACTTTTCAATGCTTTGGCATCGAATGCTAAAAATATGAAAAGGCTGTTGACATTGAACAATGCACGGGCTGTATTTACGAACGCTTCTACTGCAGTCGCGAATGCAAGCAGATTCTGTGATCTTACCGATATCAAATGTAGCTCAGACCACACAAACTTTAAGTTCATTGTCCGGACGGTTTTAATCGCTTTGCAAATAACCAGTTGAAGAAACTCAACAACCGCCCTATTATAGAAGACCCCCAGGAAAAATGTTTAGGAAAAATCTCAAAATTGACTTTTAAAATGTCCAACTGAAGCATATTCGAAAGCTTATTGACTGAACTAGAAGTAACAATGTACATGCAGTAGCGACTACATTCTAAGCTTGTTGTCAGCTATATGTTTATAAAGCAATACGTATTTATGGTATTGCTTGATCCATTTTGAAATCAGCTGTACCGTGTTTGTTTACTATTTTCGGTTCTGTTTGCAAATGTTCTGTCAGACTAGGCCACCTCGACGGGTAAACTGTACGGCTCTGACGGAAATTAGCGTGGAGTGTCTTTCCCAAGGTAAATACAGCAATATGCCCTGTGCAAGTACCGAACCAGTAAACAACATCTCGATGATCATATAGCGCACTATCAACTGGACAGTTGATGGCTAGTCACCAGTCTGACTGCAATGCCTTAGTTTTTCCTGGAAAGGTGGCGCCAGTTATTTGACTACCTCGGGAATCGAACCTGTACTCTGCATACTCCCTCACTAAGTCCAGTAGTTTTAGTAGGGATGACTATTAATGCCATATATGTTGTCAAGAACCCATATACAACGTATGAAATGTCTAATAAACATCTATTTGAAAAAATTGTTGTAACCCTCCAGTTGTCAGTAGCCAAATTGAGTTAGCAATCCCGATGTTCTAGATATCCCTGATTTTACCTTACCATCAAACTTTCAGAAACCACCGTAAATTTTTTCATACAAACTGCAGTTCATTAAGTAAATATTTAACGGAAAAAAAATCTCACCTTTTGATGGAAATTTGAAAAAAAATCTCACCTTTTGATGGAAAATTTTGATGGAAAAAAAAAGCTCAGCTGGTTTAGCATGAAAGCTGTTGCATTCCACTTTGATGGAAATTTGAAAAAAAATCTCACCTTTTGATGGAAAATTTTGATGGAAAAAAAAAAGCTCAGCTGGTTTAGCATGAAAGCTGTTGCATTCCACTAGATGTCAAATAGATGATTATGGGTTAGGGTTAACACTTTCCAACAATTGTAAATAAAAATCAAAAACACTTTCCAAAAACACTTTCCAACAATTGTAAATAAAAGTCACTACGTTTCCTGTTGCAAAAAAGCTTGGATAATTAATTACCATTACGATATAATGATTATCAACATGGGCTGTGGGTTTTAGTGAAGAAACCTGAAAATAAGCACATAAATGTACTATTAAACACAACAGTCATCCCTTGAACTACAAAGTTAATTTTTGTAGATCAGTTACATGATTTAGCAGTAAAATAATTTCAGCTAATTTCTAGGTACATATACTAATTTCTAGGCAGATATGATGTTAGGTTGCTTTTTTCTTTTGCTGTTTTTTACAGAAACATTGAACTTTGAAGACCGGATGGTCATTTTTGCTGCTTCCATGCTAAACATCGCAAAAATAAACTGAATTGAATTGAATTTAGAAACTTGAAAAGAACGCCAGCGACAAACAAGCAAATTTAATAATTTCATTTACCAGAATGAGAAAAAACAAATACAATACATAGAACTTACAGATGGCAGGTTGGGGAGACGTTTTAGCTACAATGATTGGGTTTAATGACGACTTCTTTAAAGTTCGAGCAACTTTTATGCTTTGGCAGAAACATCAGAACTTTGAACAATTTCTCCACCATACAACCTTTCACAAGTAGCATTAAACTTGAATCTTTTTCTAGTTAGCATGCTGCTTCAGAAACAACGAAATTTATGCCATCGAGTACAGTATAAATTGAATCTACAATACAATAAACATTGGTATCATATTGTTCATTAAATAAATTGCCAAATTTTCTTCCTTTTAGAACTGTAGCTTTTCGAATTACTAATTGCTTTTTTAATTTCTATTTTTCTAAGTTTGTACTTTTGTATCTTTCAGTGTTTTTGAATTAAACTGTACAATCAAAACGTTTTTTTGAATTAACCAGATATAATTCCTCAAGTTTAGCAGAAATAAAATGATGATGCAAAAGCGAACCAATACTGGATCATGCTTTAACATGAAACTTCCAATATTTGTTCACTATACTATGCTGGACATTGCCCAGTTGTGTGAGACTAATTGCCATTCAAGAAACTATTTTAAGCTGATAAAACAGCATGGCACACTAAAAGTGCAAATATACATGAATTTAAACTTCATCTGGATTATATTCAATGCCAACGTGAATTGTAATGCATTTGAAGTTGAGCACGAAAAACTTGAGCACAATAATCAGTAAATCTGTAATCAATAATTTGGCTGTAACTTTTTTCCTGTACATTTTTATGGCAAAGTTTTTTTTAATGGAAATATAAATGTGCTGTTTCTGCAACTTCTAAGCTAAATACTAGATTTCTAGCATATGTGCTTGGTGATATATGGCAAAATTGACTATTTTAAGCCCGTTCGATCAAATTGCACAACCACTAGAGGGTGCAAGAACTCAAAATTGCGATAGAAGTATTTCATATGGTATTTGGGGCCATATATCAAGACCACTTTTTTAAACTCAAAAATTTTTATTTTTCACTCCACCCTAGCCACTATGAAAATGATTCCTTTTAAACGGGTTCCACAATATTCAAAAATTTTTAAACTCCCAAGCTAGACAAACGAAACGTTTAGAATAGGAAAATAATAAAAACGTAAAACATGAAAAAAACTGTCAATGCCACGTTAATGGGGATTCTCAAAATGTCTTCCTTCTAAACTTAAGACATTTTTACCCGCTTGAGCTAAAAAGATAAAATGTTTGGGATACATAGTGAGTTAGATATACATGAAAATTTTTCGTGAATCCACGTTGGTAGGTTTCCCACCAAAAATGCCTCTAACATTAAAAATATTTATTACTCGATTTAAACAAGTTAAATTTCTAAGATAATATCAATACAAAAACCATGAAACTTGGCAAAGTTTTTCCGTTGCCTTGTTCAGGAGGAGCCTCTCAAAATTTTTACCTACTTCTGGTAAACAAATAAATTTCTATGATAGTTCAGCATAAAACAAATATGAAAGAAGTCAAAATTTGATGCTGTGCTACGTTGGGAGTGATTTCAGCTAGGCAAATTGAAGTATTGTAGGCTAATATACTGTACAAGAAAGATAAATTTTGACAAAGCTTGGGAATATCAGGTTGAAAGATCTTAAATAGACCTACACGAAAGTAAAAGATTTTTAACTGCCGTAAGCTAGATGGTTAAAATAGTCATAATGAGTTGATAGCAACGGACTTGCGGATTTGAAGATGGGAGATTTTCTCCCAGATGGACTTCCAACATTTAAGGTAGTGAATGAAGTACTTGAGCTCACTGGCTTTAACAGATTTCAGCTATGGATTGCAGAGGTTTTCAATAAACTGCCATCTATTACGTTGAAAAAACTTCTTCTAGCGCCTCGAGGTTTTTTAATTAGAAAAGTTTTGGTACTGAATAATTAACTTAATACGCAAGTTCCAAGATGTTGGTTGCAATACTACAGAGTGCAACTCTAATAAAAAATGGCTGCATAAATTGTCGCTTATTTCTGATTGTGATAAGTAATGAATTTGCTTCATGTAGTAAAGGTTTCATCACAAATTGCTGGCATTTTAAAGACTACTCTATGTTCTTTCATAATAAATTGAAAATTGGTAGAAGTTGTGAAAAGTGAGTTTGCCGTTGTAAACTGATATTTGCGCTTTTTGATTGAGGTTACTTAATTGTTTTGATAACTTTTCTAGATATTTAAAAAGCGAATAACCACAAAGCTGTTAAAGATTGTGAAACAAAATTTGAAAAGGGCGCATTTAAGTTTATTATCTGACTTTCAGCAACCATAATCTGCTTAACGCAATTGCGTCACTATTTTAAAAATTAATAAAGCTCAGTAAAAGTTGGATACTGCCACAAAGTATCACAAAGTATCACGAAGTCATCGTCAAAACCCACGAAGTATCTCTAGCGATGTCACGTTTTATTATATGGTTTCTTTTCATAAATGCCACTTTATTAACAACAGTTTAAATGGGTGGCAGTGACGGCCCCTTCACAAACCCTATACAAGGTTTGAGAATTTTTAGGATGCAGTGAGATTTCAAAGAAGAAATATCATGATAGACTGCAAACTTATCACAACTAGAAAACACCAAACAAATTAGTCGCTAAAAAAATTTTGAAACGAAAATCTGGGTACTTATAAACATCGCGTCAATCTACTCGAACTCTCGTTAGTTGGTTAGATTTTAAGTCAATTGGACTTGAGATGCTATAAATAAAAAGTGCCCAAAGCCCCGAAATTTCAGCGCAACTTTTTGTAATTTAAAAGATTAGTTGTTTACAGTTTCTGCCAAAAATTTTGCACGCATTCCTCCAAAAAACCTCTTATTCTGTTGCACTGTCCACAAAACAAAAAACATAACAAAAATGCACTCTCAGAAAAACAAAACCAACTAGAAGTACTTTTTAGATTGAAATAATTGCTCTTTTCTTCAAACTTAATTGACTAGTTTTTGATTTCTTATGGCAAAAGCCAAAAGAAACAACTAAAACGCAAATGCGTAGTATCTTGCAAAAAAGCTTTAAAAAGCATTTTCCTTTGATTTTATTTTGTGATGTTAAATTTCAGTTTTATTTCAACCGAAGTTGAAAATTTGAGCTTTGTATGAATAATACTTTCAGCGATGTTAACGTTTCAACATGAAAAGAAAGCAACTTTGCATTTTATAGAAGAGCTGCAAAACAAAAATGCGATTTCAGTAAATTCTTTCCCATTGTTGAAAAACTATGAAAAAAAACAAAAAATTTAATTATTGCATCACATTAAGCTAACAATCGCGCACAAAAACTTGATTTTTTCGAAACAAGAATTTTGCCATCTTTCTTTTTTGCAGCACACGGTAGCATTGCAAAACACTGCACAAAACAGGCATTTGCCTATCACCACAAAAACAACAACTTTGCACGCCTAACTGTGACATCACAGTGGCACTGGAAAAGGGTGCGTTGCATTTTCTGAAAGTACACTTTACAGTGCAAGTACTGCACTGGGTTGGGGAAGCATATTTTAAAAAATCAAAAAATGGAGTTCAATCATGATATGCTCTTAACAAAAAATGCCTAAAATCATGTATTTGCGTCGGTCTGTGACGTCATGGTGGATTGGCCGTCCCCCCCAACCCATTCAAAAGTTGCACATGCTGTTGGAGCAACTTTGCACAATTGATTGAACACCCAGTAAATGTCGGTTGAACAAGGGCCATTGCAAAACACTGCACAAATCAGGCATTTTCCTAATACAATAAAACAAAAACTTTGGGTGCCCAACTATGATGTCATAGTGGCAATGGGGAGGGCTGCAATGCATTTTCTGAGACTACAGCTTATAGTGCAAGTACTGCACTAGGTTGGGGAAGCATATTAAAAAAGACCAAGAAATGGAGTTCAATCATGATATCATGGATTAGGCGTGTTTTATCCAAGTTCATCTATTAGGCCTATTTTATCTAAGGTAGTGTCTAGTGCACAGTGCCGGTTTTCGACATCAAATCGCAGCTGCACCGGCAGCCAATCAAATTGCGCCTTTCTTCTTGATTCACTTTAAATGCAGCACTTTGAAAAATCCAACTCCAAGCCCTGATGGCGTAGTGGTTAAAACGCTTGACTATAACGTCGAGGGTCGGGGTATCAAATCTCGCTGGACACGCTTACCAAAAATAGCGCTAAAGCTACAATTCTAGGAATTTCTTTTTTTTCCCTAAAATCCTAATTTTAGAATTAAGCTTAGGGCAGCAATGCCAGCTGAGATATTGTAAATTGAACAGCTAAATAAAACAACCGCTGCCGCCGGTGCAGCAGCGATTTGATGTTGGAAACCAGGCCAGTGCAGCAGACACTGCCTTTATCTAAATGTTGATATACAAATATCATATCGCTTCAAATTTTGTTTGGAAATAATTCTGCAACATCAAGGTAACTTTGTAGGTATTGAAGTAGGTGGGACGACTTAAAAGAAAGTTCCTTACGTACCTTGAAAACTTGGTTTAGAAACAAAACGTAAACGGTCTAATCCAAAAAACCTCAAACTGCAATGGGCGTGGTATGTACCTTGCATAACCTGCTTTTACTGCAAATTTAATTCAGGTTTTGCCTCAACTAAACTTAACTGCTTCTTCCACACACTATTTGTTGGTTTAGAAACGTATCCCTGTGCTTTTTTTTTCATTTGAAAATAAATTAACAGTAGGCTTTGGAAATATTTCTGAACTGAGCTCTGAAACACTTTAGGCCTTGTTACGCTAGCAGAAAAAACGTCCAGAAAAGAGATCTCATGATACCCATCGAGGTGCCTCTTGAAAAATTTCTCACAAATAGATTTTTAGTGCCTGATTAATGATTGAAACGTCTTAGGTTGCAACCAGGTGCCGTTTTTAAGATATACTGCTTTTACTGGAACGCAGATGAATATTTTGAAATCATACGCTTGAATAATTTTTTTTACTATTGGTGTTGCCGTTAAGTAATCCACAAACCACAATCAGAATATTTTTTATCTTTCTTTAAATGTGAAAGTTTAAAATATTATAAGTTTAAATTAAACTAAATAAATGATTATGGGTAAGTATTTTGTTAAAAAGTTTGCATATTTCGTGTTTTAGCTTGAATTGTTTGGTATTGAATTTTAAAACATGGAAACTTGCTTTGAAGTCACATGACCATCGTCGCTTGGCAGCTGATCGTTACCAATACAAAACTTTATAATAAACTTTCATGATTAAATGCCAATATCCTTACGAATTAATTAGGAAATTATTTCGTGTTAAAAGTCGAAAAACAAATGAAGTACCTCATGAATGTTATGATGATAGTCTACCGACAAAAATAGCCTAATGCTATAACTGCTTTAAAAATTACTGATAGGCTTTCACTCCTCGAAACTAACTAGCCTAGCCCTAGCAGGTTAGCTTATCAACTCTCGAATGTCTGTTCTGCCACACTTAAGCACTTGAAACAATCTTAAACCGGTATACCCATAGTATACCCATAGCTACCGACTGCCGTAGCCTATCGATATTCCTCGAAGCTTATCGGTATTCTTCGAAACGTTCATTGTATCATGCTGCTTTTTTGTGGGTAGGCTATCATCATAACAAACACGTGATGTAATTCATAAGGTAGTTCGATTATTTTTCGACCTTTTGCTAGAAACAATTTCTTCATTAATGGTAACCGGTATTTTATCTTGAAAAATTGTTTTGAAGTTTTGCATTCATAACAATCAGCTGCCAAGTGACGACCGTCACGTGACTTCAAAGCAAGTTTCCATGTTTTAGGCCCGTATTCTAAGAGAGGACTTGAGCAGCAGGTACTGCTTAAGCTCTGCTTGGGCTCAAAATCGGTATTGTAAGAAAAATTTTAAGAAGCACTTTCAAGCTCAGCTTGGGACCTACTTGGGAGCTTTGAAGTTCAGTTTGAACCACTGTGGTATTCTAAAAGCGAACTTGAAATGAAAATTTGTCAAGCTGGACTTGGAAATTGCCAAAATCTCGCGCCACTTCAGGGGTAGGCTTGAGGTTACGCTTCACTGAAAAAATAATGCTAAATCTTTTGATTTGGAGTGAAATTTTTATAATGTAGACCTAGAAGGTTTCAGAATGGTAGTGGCTAAGGTTACGTGACCGTAATTTTCGTTTTTAGGAATTAAAAGTTACGTGAGACTTTTTCGCATTGATTTGATTTAAATACAGCACTTCGACAATCCGAAGTCGAAGCGCTGATGGCGTAGTGGTCAGTGCGCTTGGCTGCAATGCAGAGTGTTGGAACATCGATACCCGCTGGACACGCTTTTTAAAAATATAGCTTATGAGCTATTTTACTACATATGATTTTTTTCTCTAAAATCTTATTATTTGAGTTAGGGGTCGGGCAGCAATGCCAGGGTTAGGGTTAGGGCAGCGATGCCAGCTTGAGAGATAGTAAATTGAACAGCAAAAGTGATCACTTAACTTTTAATTCCGAAAAACGAAAATTACTGTCACGTAACCTTAGCATCTGCCTTTCAGAATAGTAGTTATGTTTTGGCCTGGCCGAAAATAGTCTATGATGGTTTTAAGACCTTAACGGCATGTAGGCTACCGGTAACCTAATTCAATCAGTTGCGGTAAAAGTTTGCAGTGAATCGGTATGGTAGCCTAACTTTTTAAGCTAGCATTTAATAGGAGAGAAAAATAACTAGTAGATTGTTAAGCTTAACAATAAATATTAATCAATTTGGCTGCAAACAATAACTTTGCTTGAGTTGCACGTCAGGTGTGTGATCCGTTGCATTTGGTACGTTAGTGGAATTCGGTACCGGTACCCTAGGCCTATTTGAACAGAATTCGAGAAACGCATTAATCATGTTACTGTTGCTCACTTACCGGTCTCCCGATAGCTACGGTAGTTCAAGGATAAAATTTAAGTATGAAATAGCTTAGTAGTTGTTTTTTTTAACTGTAGTACCGTACCGGCAGCTAACCTATCGATATGGTTTATTATTTGGTGACATGATTTCGATTTTTTTTAATAGGCTTACTGAAAGTAAAATTAGAGGTCTGTAAGCAAGAACCCTACGATCTTCAGCTTGTTTTTTTTGTTGTTCGCTAAACAGCGTTTCCTACTAAGCCTATTCAGTGTAAATTTAGAGGGCATGTACATGCTACTCAGTTAGTGGGCTAATGTATTAATCGTGTGACATTTTAGTAACCATTTAGCAAATTACTGGTGCATTGTCGAACCTGCTAACTTATTGCAACATCTAACCTAAATAAGATCTTAAGTAAATGCCAATTATTCAGCTTTATGATAAATGAGCATTCAGAATAAGAAATACAAAAAAGTGTAAACGAAAATTGATCCTTATACCCTTATTTTTTTTGTCAAGTCATCCAATTCGACTATTTTTGACCATATCAAAATGACATTTGATTTTTAGGTAAATGCAGTACAGAGTATAATGCAATATCTGAACAAAGAAAACAGTACAAGCGTGTTGATATCTAACACTACTCGATTTTTTGTTGTTTCAGGAATTAAAGATTTTGATTAAAGTTATTTAGTATGGTAGTTGTTGCATAGTTGAAGAAGAAATTTTCTGCATGCTGGTTCAAACGATTAAATGATAGATGTAATTCAAACTCTAAAAAATCCATTAAAGACATTGCTGTAGCATGTAATTGTGCAACACAGGTAGACCAAGTTCTAATTCATTTCTCAAGTTACTTACTGTACAATATATAAAAATGCCATCATTTGTAAATCACGTAAGAATTATGACTGTTAACAAATGCAGTTTTTGTGCTTTTTCGGTTTAATAGTAGTGACACTCATCAACAGTAGGTAGTTTTGTAGTATTATGCTTTGTATCGCTAAACACATGCTTTTTAGAAACATGCATATTTGAAATAACTGTTTACCGATAGAGTTAATCAATGCTTTCCCCAATGTTTATTGTGCAATTAGCATTGTAGAATTTCTTGTTTGTAATTTATAATGTTTTTTGAGTTGCGCTACGAAAAGTAGCT
This sequence comes from Trididemnum nubilum, assembly GCA_963965965.1. NCBI lineage: Eukaryota > Metazoa > Chordata > Ascidiacea > Aplousobranchia > Didemnidae > Trididemnum > Trididemnum nubilum. The sequence continues at coordinate 27,347,923 of OZ014470.1, forward strand.
TTGCTGTACCTTTGGCCTAGGCAGCTTGGCGAATAAAGATGCAAGTGCCAGAACGTACAGAAAGAAGCGTCTCGTATACATGGTATCAGCTCCTGGTCGCCTGCGTGGTAAATCTGGTGAAGGTGAATTTATTCTTTACTCAATATTGCAGAAACATTTGTTTTAGGAACATCTGTCTTGATGTATACCGGCACAATCAACTCATGCCTTGGCAGCGGATAAATAAACTGACACCCGAAAGGTCAACAAAAAGCGAACGATGAAAGTTGCGCTGAAGAAAATGCATCTCAAGCCTAAAAGCAAACTGAAAGCAATAAGCAGTAAAGCAGGTAAATAATTAAAACTTAGTGTGGTGACTTAAGTCCTTTTTTCAACTGATTCTACAGTACTGGAAAAAAGTTTAGAAAGATTTTTTGAAAAGCCGAAAAAACGCAAAAATGACATCTTTTTATTTCTTTATTGAATGTAACAAAACGGAAAACAAACATCATGTTCCTCCAACATGGTGCAAATTACAGCAGTTACACTAGTATTTAGTGTGGTAACTCTTGTTTATCTTTTGAATGCGGCTAGGCATGGAATCTGTTAGGTTTTTGCAGACATTTTGGTCATTATCTGTGCACCAAATCTCTTTAATGATCTGTTTTAGCTCATCCAAAGTTGTCGGATTTGATGTAGAAACTTTTTTTTTGATGAGTGTCCGTAAATTTTCAATAGGATTAAGGTCAGGAGAATTTCCTGTCCATTTGAGCATTGTGACATTTTTGGTGTGAAACCAATTCATGACTAATTTGGCTTTGTGGCATGGTGCCGAGTCTTTTTGGAAAGGTGTGCATCCATGAATGCTCATGAAATTCAGTACAGTCAAACTTCGTTACTATGCCACCTCGCTACTATGCCACCCTCGCTACTATACCACTTTTGATCGTCACCATCTAAATTCAATAGAAAATATATTTACTATGCCACCACTTACCCTCGCTACTATGCCACATGAGGTACAGTATTGCAGTGTATTAATGAAACAATAAACGCTACGAACGAAACAATTAAACGGCTGTGAAACGGCAAAAGTATACAGTATGTGCATGTAATATCTTCTCTCAAGTTATCTACTGTAGTTCAGCCCAAAACTCTGAGGAATCGTCAGCTGGCGCATGTTCTTTCTGCGGAATTCATGCAGTCCGTCGTCTATCCCATCGCATGCTTGCATCACACTGGCCTTCACACTGGCCTTCCCGAAACTACTGCACTGTACTTTACATTATGCTGAAATACATGTAAATTATAATCGTACAATACAACGTGGCATTACATTGTTGTATCACAAAGCTGTTTTTACAAATCCTTGTTATTATGCCACCCTCGCTACTATGCCACTTTCTCTCGGTCCCAAAGGGTGGCATAGTATCGAAGTTTGACTGTAGATGATCATCTAGGACACTAATATACCGTGAGGCATTCATTGTTTGTCCTTTTGGCAAGAAATAAAGACCACCTCGGCCTTGGCTGGAAAAGCACCCTCACACCATGACCGGTGGGGGGTGCTTAATGGTTGGTTGGAGGTACCGTGAGTCCGCTGGTGAAGATCCATGTGGTCTGCGAACGAAGGGTTTGTAGGAAGCAAACTGTAAGAAGGTGGATTCGTCAGAAGACATCACTTTCTGCCAGTCTTCTTTTGTCCAGTCTTTGTAGTGGCAGCAAAATTCAAGCCTTTGCTGGGCCATTCTTTGTGTAATCAGGGGTTTCTTCAGAGGTTTGCGGGCAGGAAGTTTAAAATCTTTGTGCATACGATTTCTAATTGTTCTTGTCGTCACACTAATCAGCTCTTGCATAGATCTTTTTATTTGTGATGAAGAAATGAATGGTTGCTTTAGGCAAAGTTGTTTGATTTTGCAATCCGTCCTGGGAGTAGTGGTACGGGGTCTGCCACTTCTTTTCAAGGGAGAAAGACTAAGATTTTGCTTGTTTCTTTGTAATATTCGACTAACGGATGCTTCAGAGAGTTTCAATCGTTTCGAAATTTCAACATGTTTGTAGCCTTCTTGTTTTAAAAGGATGACGTTGCTTTTTGAAGCTTTTGAAATTTGAGGCAATTTTCCCATTTTCACAACAAAATTAAAAATCAAGCCTATACTATCAAAAACCGTTACGAAATGTAAAAGATATCATTACTATTTGCTGAAAAATACAAAGAATAATGGTAAAATCAACTCAAGACACAGTAAAAAATAAGCATTTTTTTGTAAAATTGTTGCAAAGTGACTTTATCAAGAAAAGTTCATCAAAATAAAAATCTTCCTAAACTTTTTTCCGGTACTGTAGAAATTAATCCACCGCTAAATGCCAAAGCGTGTATCAGACTACATCAGTTATATCCCACAGTAGTTGAGCTAAGTTATAGTTTTCAAACCCAATTCGTGTTTTTTTTCTGAAGTTGTGTGACTAAGTGAAATGCCATTGCAATATTTGCATATTTTTATTTTTTTTATTTGGGCCAAAATGCGACTTCAAAAAATAAACAAACGCAATCCACTTAATGAACAATGCAATAGTACCAGGTTGCTCTAATATTATCTGAGAAAGAGCTACGTACAGGACGTTGTTAAAAAAACAAAAAATAACGTTCTAATCCATTGTGCTGCACTTTCTTGAGTATAGGAACAACTGTAACAAAGGTAAAATAATCATTTATAGGAACATTTTTCTGAACTTAATGAAGCCTATTTTGTTGCAGAAAATGCTGTGAAATTTTCACAAGACGACTGAAGCAGCTGGCTGAAAGAAGCAACTGGTTCAATCACTTTGCAAATTTTGTGGCTGCTTGATTGTGACATGATAGGCAAAATCTTCACAGTATGGCGTGGATTGTGAAAGCGATAACAAAACACTGCCAGTGATGCAATGTTTTTTTGAGAGGCTGACTGAAGTTGCAATATCTGCAGGACGTATCACGTGAATGTAAACAATGAAACAAGATTAGACTTTTTTCCGTTTGGCTATGCCGTTTTTGTTGCTTTTGCTTATCAATTAACTACGAGACCAGGCACTTAACCAAATTTTGCTAGGTAGGGATGCGAGCTTGAACTACAAAAAGTCATATTTTTCTGGACGATTTTTGTGATTTTTCGAAAAATATAGCTATTTTAATGCCATTTGTGTGCCATTTTGTCCGTTTTCAGAGCCATTTGAGAGAATTCAGTTACTCATAAAATTTGTAAGCTGTTGGAGTTTTTCTAAACAATAATTGGCTCAAATCCTCTCTTTATTCACTAGTTAAGTCCAAGTTTGTTCGAAAACTTGCATAATAAATTTAGACTAAATCTTCCTACGTGACTTTGCTGGTGAAAAGGGGCTGTAACAATCTATTGTGTATATTAACAGGAAGCATCTCGAGTGAAAAACCGTAGGGTTGTTTGGTGCTCCTTGTCTTTCAAATGTGACTTTTGTGTGTTTACTTAGATACTATAGAACTACTTCTACAGTAATTGCTTTTTGAGCCCCTCTTTACGATTACGCCATTGTCAACTGTATTTTAGGCCAAAAAATAATGGAACCACCCCATGTCTATCATTAGTTTATGATTACATCTGAACTGAATCTTTTTCACCTAACTTTTGTGGATTTCTCTTGTCATGCACTTGATTTTCTTTATTTAATAAAGCTCAAGTTGATAAAAGAAAATCCTTAAGTTTGAGCAAATTGGAAAGATAAAAGGCCTTATAACTGATCGGATGAAACATGTCTGCAAACGGTGCTGAAGGCATCGCTATAAGCATGAAACAGTACGACTATTTTTTTCATCGCTCAGTATAGTGTTTAACAGTCCAAAGTAGAATTTATTTGGCATTCATTGAAAGCGAAGTTTGTCTAAATAATTAGAAACGCTGTAATACCAATTGTTATAGTCTGTTGGATTTCTGAGTTAAGATCGGAATTCTGAGTGTACTATTTCGGAAGTATACGCTACATCCATCCAATGCAGAGATGAAATCGGTCGGGATTTTCTCAACCCGCCCCGACCGGTAAATTTCAAAATCTACGCCGGCCGACCGCTATTTTTACAGAAGGTTTTGTTCACTGTCCAATGCATTTAATGAAAAATTTTCACAAAGAGAGGCATGGGTGATGTATTAAAATTTGTGACTCCGGACGGACGCAGAGTTGCAAACGGGCCGACTAGTTCGGCCCGAAACCGGCCCAAGCCTGGAAATATAAGCCCGAATCCGAAAACTAATTTGAAGCCCAAATCATGTCGGAAAAAAAAGAGACTTAAATTAGGTCTGAAAAATTAAGCAATGTTTCCAAGTAATGTTGATTATATTTTTGTGCTCCCAAGTAAAAAAGTACGTCTCAAGCCCGAATTAAGCCCAAACTTTTGTCAACTTTAGGCCCGAACCCGATTCGAAAAGCCTGGCCCGACTTACAACTCTGGACGGGGGTCTCAAAAAAAAAGTGTTTTGCGTTTTTTGCAAAAATAACTAAGGAGAAATTTAATCTGTTATATTTCAGGAACGGATGGTCCTAGAAAGCTCAAAGTTGGTTTTTAGATCTGTCAAAAGTTTTTGAAAAAAACTCGAGCAAAATGATTTCCGACCTGAATGCCATTTTAAGTTCTGAGTGTAGCTATGAGCCTGTAGTGGTTACTGTAGGCTGCATTTGTCTGTATAACGTGTTTTGTTCCGGAATAATTCAAGTTAATACGTAGGCTATCATCTTTTGGAACAAGGCAACATTTATTTAATCCAAGCAAATTAAAAAAATGCAGAAGACTACTAATATTGCATTAATCCCTTTTGTAAAAATGTTTATATTTTCACACTAACAGTCGCTAAAGAACGCGTTGCCACACAACCTTGCAAACTAAATGCATTTTTAATTTTCCTTGCTTTCACTGCAAAACATTTTTCAAAAATGGCCAATCAGGTGGTTGAAATAAATCACATGATGATTGCATAATTCAAGTTGAACTTGAACTTTGGTCAATCTGAAGTTCCTGGCAAGTTTGCTCTTAGAATAGCATTTTTAGCGGGGACTTGAGTAAATCCCAAGCAGATGCTTGAAGTAGATGCCTAAGCAGCTGCTCAAGCCCTTTCTTAGAATACGGCCCTTGGAATTCATCACAAAAAAATTCAAGCTGAAACTTTAATTCTGCAAACTTTTTAGCAAAATACTTTCCATGATTAATTAGTTAGTTTATATTTATCATGTTTTGAATTTCTATATTCAAAGAAAAATAAAAATATCCTTGTTGAAATTCGTGAAATATTTCACGGCAACACTAATAGCAAACAAATTATTCAAGCGTATGATTTTAAAATATTCATCCGCGTTTGAGTAAAAGCGGTATATCTCAAAAACGGCACCTGGTTGCAACCGAAGACATTTCAATCGTTAATCAGGCATTAAAAATCTATTTGCAAAAAATTTTTCAAGAGGCACCTCCATGGGTATCACGAGACTACACAATTTTGAACACCGTAACAAGGCCTACTTCAAAGTTTTCATAGTTGAATATGTAAAATTATTTGTGTTGGGGAAATCCCATGAACAGATGTTTTTTTGTTCTTTTGTTGATTGGGATTCAAACGCTGTTATCACATAATTGTTCAGAGCATGACTGATCTATGTAATTGTTTAAATATGTGTGGCATGTGTTTTAAAAACCCCTCGCATCCCTCCACAATGTTGCTGTGACAGCACATTAGGGTGTGCAAGCTTCTCCCTTTCGACCTATAAGCAAATGCCTGATTATGTGCAGTGTTTTGTAATGGCCTTTGTTCAAACGACGTTTACTGAGTGTTAAATCGGTTATACAAACCTGCTCCAACAGCATGTGCAACTTTTGAATGGGTTGGGGGGGCGGCCAACTTGCCATGACGTCACAGACCAACGCAAACACACCTTGAATCAGTGTTTTTAGGCATTTTTTGTTACAGACATATCATGATTGAACTCCGTTTATATATGATTGAACGCTGGGAGGACTGCAATGCATTTTCTGAAACTACAGATGCATTTACGCTGGGGAGTACTGCACTAGGTTTGGAATGGATATTTGCAAAGACCAAGAAATGGAGTTCAATCATGATATGCCTGTAACAGAAAATACCTAAAAACATTGATTCAAGGTGTACTTGTGTTGGTCTGTGACGTCATGGCGGGCTGGCCGCCCCCCCAACCCATTGAAAGGGTGATCATGGTGTTGGGGCAGCTTTTTATAACCGGTTTAACACTCAGTAAACGTCGGCTAAATGAGGGCATTTACAAAACATTGCACAATCGGGCATTTGCATATTACCATAAAAGAACAATTTGCATGACATCACAATAGCGCTGGGGAGAGGTGCATTGCATTTTTTGAAACTACAGATTACAGTGCAAGTACTGCACTAAGTGTGGAATGGATATTTGCAAATACAAAGAAGTGAAGTTCAATCATGATACGCCCGTAACAGAAAATGCTTAAAAACACTTCTTCAAGGTAACTTTGCGTTGGTCTGTGACGTAATGGCGGGTTGGCCACTCCCCCCAACCCATTCAAAAGTTGTGCATGCTGTTGCAGCAGCTTTGTATAACCGATTTAACACTCCATTAACGTCGATTAAACAAGAGCATTTAGAAACTCTGCACGAATCAAGCATTTGCCTATTACGATAAAACAACAACTTTGCACGCCAAGCTATGACATCACAGTGGCGCTGGGGAGGAGTGCATTGCATTTTCTGAAACTACATCTTACAGTGTAATTACTGCACTAGGTTTGGAATGGATATTTGCAAAGACCAAGGAATGAAGTTCAATCATGATATGCCCGTAACAGAAAATGCCTAAAATCACTGATTCAAGGTGTGATTGAAGGTGCTATGATGTCATAGTTAGGCGTGTAAAGTTGTTGTTTTATGGTAATAGGCAAATGCTTGATTTGTGCAGTGTTTTGCAATGACCCTCGTTCAACCGACGTTTACTGAGTGTTAAATCGCTTTAACAAAGCTGCTCCAACAGCATGAGCAACCTTTTAATTGAGCGGGGGGCGGCCTACCCGCCACAACGTTATAGACCAACGCAAATGCACCTTGAATCAGTGATTTTAGGCATTTTTTGTTACGGGCATATCATGATTGAACTCCATTTCTTGGTTGATTTAGAAGCTTAGAGCTACTGTTTTGGTTGCTGTTGAGAGTTAAAAACAGTTGCAGTTTATCAGAAAACGTAAAAAATCATAAATTTTGAACCATTTATGATGTCACAGCATCCGATTGGGGGGTTGTACCAAGGATATACTTAACAGGGATGGCCGACTAGCATTGTTAATTGTTCTCGTCACGCATGAGTTGTGTTCAAATTTTTGGTCAAATTTCTGATCAAAATCATTGTTTCTTATGGAGCGAGATGGGTTAGGTTGAAATCATTTTGTTGTATTTTTGCTGGTGGATAACCTAGGATTCGAACGAACTCGAAAATGGTTTGTTAATGATATGATGTATCGGAAAATGCGTAAAGCGGAATCTTGGAGTGAAAATGATAGCATTGGCAAATAGGCTAGCCTACCATCTTGCCATAGCTTAGTTTGGGTTATGAATGAAGGCAGCTAAGAACGTTGAAATACTGTCAAAAAAAGGCAAGGGTCAAAATATTTCAACCATTCCTACCCCGCTCACTCGCAAAATCGGTAAGAAAATGAAGTGGAGGCTTAATTCAGTGCCGTTCGAGCCTAAAAACTGGCTAAAGGCGGTAGACAAATGAGAGAGTATAACAGAGCCAGTTAATGAGAGGTTATTGCAGTATCTCGGTCTGTACTTGAAACCTTAAAGTTGGCTCAACACTTAGTTGCAGTGAACGCTTCTGTTTGAAGGCGAAGCTCGCTGCAATGCCGTGTTTACAGCTACTTTGAAATGTCATCAACCAGGTACCGGATACAACAGAATCAAGACGAGAAAAAAAGTTTAGAACAAGCTCGTTTCAGAAGAATTATGCGCCTACCGTTTGCATTCGATTAATTACTCTTGACTGCAACCTGATTTAACAAAATCACATTTGCATGCAAGTTACTAACAATGCACTCGACTTCAGTGTTCCTATCACAAGGCCGTACACAGAGGAGAGGGCCAAGCTGGAAAACTTGAGCTCGGTCTGAAAAGTTTCATGCAATAGTGGTGCTGTCTAGTGACAAGCCATATTACCTATAAACAACGTCTAGGATTATCCTCGAACTAAAGTGTATCCTACTTTGGCCTTGAACTAGTTTTTTAGTCTCCAACTCATGTTTGAAAATTGGCCCCAAATTAAAGCGACATTTCAACGTTGTTTTTGTAGTCAGCTGACATCAAACTGGGAAGTTAGTGTAAGTCACTTTCTGGACAGTTTTATTAATTTTGCTCAAAATACACACAAACTCGTCATAATTTCGTATATTGAAAGCATTGCCACAAATGTTCCGATTGAAAACCATACCTTGCGTGTATTTACATAATATTTAGAACAGATTGTTGGCAAAAGTTTGTTTAGATGCTTCATTTATGTGTTTATTTGCATTTGTTGCATTTCGTGTTACTTTTAACAATTTAAGCAAAACGTTGTGGCTTAATGTCACGCATACACAAACGACAACGGACCAAAGTTGGCACACTGGTCCAAATGAATCTGCATTAGACATCTAAAATGTTTTTGTAGTTAGCTGACATCAAATTGGGAAGTTAGTATAGGTCATTGTCAGGAAAGTTTCCTTAATTTGTCTCAAATTACACAAAAATTTTCTTATTTTGGTAGGTTGAAAACATTGAAACAAATCTTCCAATGGGAAAGCATACCATGCGTGTATTTATTGGATATTTGGAACAGATTGTTGGCAAAAGTTTGTTTGGATGCTTTATTTATATGTTTATTTTCATTTGTTGCATTTCGTGTCACTTTTGACGGTTTATGCTGTTGGATGCAGCTTTGTGGCTTGCTGTCACTCTTACCTTTAAAGGTAGCGAACCAAAGTTGGCACACTGGCCCAAATGAAACTGCATTACACTTCCAATTTGTTTTTGTAATTAGCTGACATCAAATCGGGGAGTTAGTATTAGTCATTTTCTGGACAGTTTTACTAATTTTGCATAAAATACGAAAAACTTGGTCAAAAGTTCGTTATGTGAATACATTGAAACAAACATTCCAGTTGAAAGGTTTACCTTGTATGATTTTGTATGATATTTTCACCAGATTGTTGGCAAAAATTTGTTTGAATGCTTCATTTATATGTTTGTCTCGATTTATTGCATTTTGTGTCACTTTCAACGATTTATGGTGTTGAACGCAACGTTGTGGCTTACTGTCACGCATACATTTAAAGGTAATAGACGAAAGTTGGCACACTGGTCCAAATGAATTTGTATTACAGTTGGAAGTTGTTTTTGTAGTTTGCTGACTTGAAACTGGGAAGTTAGTACTGGTCGCTCTTTGTGTAGTTTCACTAATTTTGCTCAAATTACACAAAACTTCATCCTAAGTTCGTATATTGAAGACATTGAAACAAATCTTCCATTTGAAAAGCATATCTTGCGTGTATTTACATGATAATTTGAAAAGATTGTTGGCAAAAGCTTGTTTGGATGCTTCATTTACGTGTTTGTGTCGATTTGTTGTATTTCGTGTCACTTTTAACAATTTATGCTGCTGCTTACTGTCACGCATACATTTAAGTTTAATGGACCAAAGTTGGCTGACTGGTCCAAATGAACCTGTATTACACTTGAAGGTTGTTTTTGCACTTTGCTAACATCAAATTGGAAAGTTAATTCTGGTCACTTTTTATACAGTTTCATTAGTTGCATTCTAATCAAAAAAAATTTCGTCTTCAGTTCGTATATTGAAGACATTGAAACAAATCTTCCAATTGGAAAGCATAATTTGCGTGTATAAAGCATAAGTTCGTTTATTAAAGACATGATATTAGGAAGAGATTGTGAGCAAAAACTTTTTTCCATGCTTCATTTATGTGTTTGCCTCGATTTGTTGCAATTTGTGTCACTTTTAACGATTTATGCTGCAGAACAAAACGTTGTGGTTTACTGTCACGCATACATTTATGGGTAACGGACCAAAGTTGGCACACTGGTCCAAATGATTCCGTATTACACTTCGAACTTGTTTTTGTAGTTTGCTCACATCAAATTGGGAAGTTAGTAGTGGTTGTTCACTAAACAATTTCATTAATTTTGCTCAAACTACACAGATTTTTGTCATAAATTCGTATATTGAAGCCGTTGAAACATAGCTTTCAATTGGAAAGCATACCCTGTGTGTATTTACAGGAAATTTTGAAGAGATTGTTGGCAAAACTTTGTTTGGATGCTTCATTTTTGTGTTTGCATCGATTTGTTGCATTTCATGTCACTTTTAACGATTTATGCTGTTGATCGCAACCTTGTGGCTTACTGTCATGGATACATTTATGGGTAACGAACCAAAGTTTGCAGACTGGTCAAAATGACTCTGTAATACACTTCGAAGTTGCTTTTGTAGTTTGCTAATGTCATTTTGGGAAGTTACTGCAGGTCGTTGTGTATACAATTTGATAAATTTTGTTCAAATTACACAAAACGTCGTCATAAGTTTGTTAATTGAAAACATTGAAACAAATCCTCCAATTGGAAAGCATACCTTGAATGTGTTTACATAATATTTTGAAAAGATTGTTGGCAAAGGTTTGTTTCGATGCTTCATTTAGGTGTTTGTCTCGCTTTCTTGCATTTCGTGTGACGTTTAGAATTTATTGATGTGGCTTATTGTCACGCATACATTGAAGAGAAATGAACCAAGGTTGGCAGAGTGGTCCAAGTGAATCTGTATTACACTTCGAAGTTGTTTTTGTAGAGTGCTGACATCAAATTGGAAAGTTAGTACTGGTCGTTCCCCACAAAGTTTCATTACTTTCATTCAAACGACACAAAACTTTGTCATAATTTTGTATATTGAAGACATTGAAACAAATCTTCCAATTGGAAAGCATACCTTGCGTGTATTATATGAGATTTTGAAGAGACTGTTTCAAAAATTTGTTTCGACGTTTAATTTTTGTGTTTGCTTTTATTTGTTGCATTTCGTGTCACTTTTTAACAATTTATGCTGTGGCTCACTGTCACGCATACATTTAAGGGTAACGGACCAAACTCAGCAAACTGGTCCAAATGAGTTTGCATTACATTTTGAAGTACTTTTTGTAGTTTGCTAACCACAAATTGGAAAGTTAATGCAAGTCTTTCTCTCAACAGTTTCCTTATAGTTTTTCCAATTGCACAACAGTTCGTCATAAGTTCGTATACTGAAGACATTGAAACAAATCTTCGAATTGGAAAGCATACCTAGCGTGTTTTTATATGATATTTTAAAAAAATTGTCGGCGAAACTTTGTTTGGATGTTTCAGGTTTTGGTTTTTGTCTGGATTTGTTGCATTTCGTGTCACTTTTAACGATTTATGCTGTTGAACGGAACGTTGTGGCTTACTGTCACGCATGCATTTAAGGGTAAGGAACCAAAGTTGGCAGACTGGTCCAAATGAATCTGCATTACACTTCAAAGTTGTTTTGTTAGTTTGCTGACATCAAATTGGGAGGTTAGTACAGGTCGTTCTTTGAACAGTTTCCTTATAATTTTTGAAATTACAAAACATATCGTCATAATTTCGTTTATTGAAGACAATGAAACAATTCTTCTCATTGAAAAGCATACCTTGCGTGTATTATATAATAATTTGAAGAAAATATTCGCAAAACTTGGTTTCGATGGTTCATTTATGTAATTGTTTTCAATTTGTTGCATTTCTTGTCACTTTTAACGATTTATGCTGTGGCTTACTGTCACACGCATTTGTGGATAACGGACCAAAGTTGGCAGACTGGTCCAAATGAGTTTGTATTACACTTCGAGGCTGTTTTTGTAGTTTGTTGACATCAAATTGTGGAGTTAATACAGGTCGTTTCTTGTACAATTTCATTATTTTGATCAAATTACGCAAATTTTCGTCATAGGTTCGTATTTTGAAGATATTGAAACAAATCTTCCAATCAAAAAAAATACCACGTGTGTGTTTACACGATTGTTTGAAGCGATTGTCATCCAAAGTTTGCTTCGATGCTTCATTTACAAGTTTGTCTCGTTTTGTTTCATTTCGTGTCAGTTCTAACTATTAATGCTGCTGAACACAACGTTGTGGCTTATTCTCACGCATACGTTTATGGTTAACGGACCAAAGTTGGTATACTGGTCCAAATGAATCTGCATTACTCTTCGAACTTGTTTTTATAGTTTGGTGACATCAAATTAGAAAGTTAGTACGGTTGTTCTCTAAACAGTTTTGCTATTTTTTTCTAAATGTACAACAAATCGTCATAAGTTCGTATTATGAAGACATTGAAACAAATCTTCCAATTGGAAAGCATACCTTGCGTGTATTTACATGATATTTTGAAGAGATTGCCGGCAAAACTTTGTTTGAATGTTTCATTTAGGTGTTTGCATCGATTTGTTGCATTTTGTGTCACATTAACCAGTTATGATGCTGCTTACTGTCATGCATACATTTATGGGTAACGGACCAAAGTTGACTGACTGGTCCAAATGATTCCGTATCACATTTCAAAGCTGTTTTGGTAAGTTGCTGACATTAAATTGGAAAGTTAGTGCTGGTGGTACTTCAAACATTTTTGTTAATTTTACTCAAATTGCACCAAAATTCGTCATAACTTACTAAATTGAAAACATCAAAACAAGTTTTCCAGTTGGAAAGCAGACCTTGGTGCATTTACATGATATTTTAAAAAAGTTGTCGGCAAAAACTTATTTCGATGCTTCATTTATGTGTTTTCTCGATTTGTTGCATTTTGTGTCACTTTTAACTGTTTATGTTGTTGAACGCAAGTTTGTGGCTTACTGTCACGCATACGTTTATGGGTAACGGACCGAAGTTGGCAGACTGGTCGGAATGACCCTGTATTACACTTCGAAGTTGTTTTTGTAGTTTGCTGACATCAAATTAGGAAGTTAGTGCTGGTCGTTCTTTAAACAGTTTTGTTAATTTTCTCAAATTACACAAGAAATCGTCGTAACATCGTGCATGGAAGACATTGAAACAAATCTTCCAATTGGAAAACATACCTAGCGTGTAATTGCATGATATTTTGAAAAGATTGTTCGCGAAAATTTGTTTGGATGTTTCATTTATGTGTTTGTCTGGCTTTGTTTCATTTCGTGTCATTTTTACTATTAATGCTGTTGAACGCAACGTTGTGGCTTACTGTCACGCATACATTTATGGCTAACTGACCAAAGTTGCCAAACTGGTCCAAATGAATCTGCATTACACTTCAAAACTGTTTTTATAGTTTGCTGACGTCAAATTGGGAAGTTAGTACAGATCGTTTTTTATACACTTTGATTCTTTTACCCAAAATTCACAAAAAATCGTCATAAGGTTTTATCTTGATTACAATAAAACAAATTTTCCAACTCGAAAGCATACCTTGCGTGTATTTACATGATAGTTTGAAAAGATTGCAGGCGAAAACTTGTTTTGATGCTTCATTTGTGTGTTTGTCTCGAATTGTTGCATTTCGTGTCACCTTTAACGATTTATGCTGTGGCTTCCTCTAATGCATACATTTAAAAGTAACAAACCAAAGTTGGCAGATTAGTCCAAATGATTTCGTATTACACTTCGAAGTTGTTTTTGTAGTTTGCTGACATCAAATTGGGAAGTTAGTGCTAGTCGTTCTCTATACAGTTTCATTAGTTTCATTGAAATTACACAAAAAGTCGTCGTAAGTTGGTGTATTGAAAACATTAAAACAATTCTTCGCACTGGAAAGCATACATTGAGTGTATTTACATGATATTTTGAAGAGATTGTCGGCAAAAATTTGTTTCGATGCTTCATTTATGTGTTGGTGTCGATTTGTTGCATTTCGTGTCACATTAACCACTTATGCTGTGGCTTACTGTCACGCACGTTTAGAGATAACGGACCAAAGCTGGCACACTGGTCCAAATGAACCTGTATTACGCTTCGAAGTTGTTTTGGTAGTTTGCTATAATCAAATTTGGAAGTTAGTAAAAATCGTTCTCTAAACAGTTTTAATTAGTTTTTTAAAATACACAACAATTCGTCATAAGTTCGTAATTTGAAAACATGGAAACAAATTCTCCAATTCGAAAGCATACCTTGCGTGTATTTACATGACATTTTGAAGAGATTGTAGGCGAAATGAAACAAAGCCAGACAAACACATAAATGAAACATCCAAACAAATTTTTGCC